>PITA01013541.1:0-17566 GCA_004023965.1 Spilogale gracilis | reverse complement strand
GAAAGTATCAGAAACCAATCTTACTCGCTATAAAAGCAATAAATTAAGAGGAGGAGGGAGGAAAAGGAAGCCAAACATCCGACAATTAATAACTATTAATATAAATTATAGGATATTCATAGAATGAAGTGGTAAGCTATCATTAAAAATGATTTTGTGGAGGACCAGTTAATGATAAATAAGTATATTCATGGTATGCATTAAATGAAAAAGCAGATTATAAAGCAATATTGGATGTGATTCAAATTTGTTTTGTAAGAAGACCTGTGTATAGTTTTCATATCTGTACTTCCTTAGTTTTGTAAAAGGAATTCGTAATCTTTTAATTAGAAAAAAATTGTAGTAGTTTGTGTGTGTTTGTCTTCCCTTTTTTATTTTTATGAGATAATCACTCCTTTTTTAAAAAAAATTCTGTGATTTCAAAGAGATATATTCTATCTTGGAGTCATTATACATAGATATCAAGTGAATACTTTAGAAGTATTTATTGATTGTTTAATTTTAGTGATATTGAGTGTTAATTATCTCCCTGAGGGAAAGAGAGATGACTGAGACCTCAAGTCACAGAATCCTTAACCACTTAGTTGGCTTTTCAGGGGATATGTACAAAGATTGCATTACAGAAAAATGTTCTTCTTATTTTTTTTTAAAGATTTTATTTATTTATTTGACAGAGAGAAATACAGCCAGAAAGGGAACACAAGCAAGGGGAGTGAGAGAGGGAGAAGCAGGCTTCCTGCTGAGCAGGGAGCCCGATGTGGGGCTCGATCCCGAGTCTCCGGGATCATGACCTGAGCTGAAGGCAGTCGCTTAACCAACTGAGCCACCCAGGCACCCCATCTTATTATTTTTCATACTAGTGTTTATCCCCAAACTTCTAACCCAGGGAAATCCATTACCCATATGTGCTTCTCAAAAGCTTCCTGTTCTTCTAAAAACCCCACACTGCTTCCCCCTGGCCTTCTTTTTTCTAGGCCTCAGCCTTTTCTTCTTACTAAAAGCTACACTCCTGACAACTGGGATTTTGATATTAAAGTCCACCGTGTCTGCTTCTAGAGGGTAGAGGAGCTCCCAGAAGGTGTTTAAGTGTACTTTGTCAAAAATGATGGCTGACTCATTTCCTGTATAATTGCTTCTTTTCTCTCATCTCATGGTTATGGAATGGAAGCAGAGTACAAAGGCAGCCAAAATAAGTGGAACATGGTTAACAAGAAAAACATAAGAAGTAATACAACTTTTGTGTGAAAGACACACGTGCTCATATAACACTAGAGTAAGAAACACAGTTCTGTTTTGTTTTTTTTTTTAAAGATTTTATTTATTTATTTGACAGAGAGAAACACAGCTAGTGGGAACACAAGCAGGGGGAGTGAGACAGGGAGAAGCAGGCTTCCCGCCGAGCAGGGACCCCCCCCCCCATGCGGGGCTCCATCCCGCGACTCTGGGATCATGACCTGAACCGAAGGCAGATGCCTAACAACTGAGCCACTCACGTGCCCCCAAGAAACACAGTTCTTTTAATGTAAAACTAGTATGGACCAGAAAATGTCCTAAATGTCCCAAATTGATTTTGTTTCCTGACTCTCACTATTCAAATTACAGAGGGCAGTTATTCTCTTTGAGTGGTTGATATATTGACTAGACTTCAGATGATAGGCTCTGTCTTCATGAACCTCACTTCAGGTCTCTGTAGCTACCTTGATATGAACTGAGACCATGAAAGGGCCATTCATTTCCTGACTTGGTTCTGATAGACTCTCTTCCCACTAAGCATCACTTAGAACCATAGCCCTATGCACCTGGGGGGAAAACCAATCCTACCATGTTGAATATGAACTCCAGGGTTCATGGCTTTCATAATAGTTGATAAATGTTCTTGCTGTTACTCTAGTCCTCCAAGTCTATAGCTAATTCTTTATCATGTCTGAGCATTATGGAAATTATCTTTACCCAGTCTGATCACATTTGCTTTCCACCATTTTTCTTGCTTTGTGGATTTATATATAGAATTTTACTTCTCTACTTACATGAGTTTGTTATGTTTTCTTATTTTTTTACAATATATTCATAGTGAAACATAAATTCCCCATGTTTGGACATGGATTCAGAACTGTTTCACATTGAACAGCTCAGGTTTGGAAGGTCCATCCCTTCAGCAAGGATTTTCTGAACTTCTCCTTTTTTGGTGTGTTTTTCAAACATGAATTGGGATCTTTCACAATCTAGTTACACAGAACAACTTTTTATCAGTTTCCTGAATGTGATAATGGTCTTCTCACTTCTTGCCAAGCTGTTCCCTCAGCCTGGAAGTTTTTGCCTACTGCTCACTTTGGCTTGACTAACCTGACTAAGTCCTACTCCAGGCTTCAGTGTTGATTTCTTTGTTAAAGGTGTCTCATTCCTCCTTCTCCAGTTCCCGCCCACAGTCCCAGCATTAGACTTGGAAACTGGCAGAAAAAGTTTCCTTAGATCCTGGCCAGTTTGGCTGATTCTGTTTACAAATCTGGTCTCTTTCTCATCTAATTGACTTCCGTGGTGACTCCATAAGGGTGGAGAGGGGGATGGGGGAAGAAAGCCCTTTAGTATCCTTCCTCCTCTGCATCACCCACAAAAAAGCCTTCCCAGCCAAAAAAAAAAAAAAAAATGGTGATTAGCAAAAAGACATTTTGGAGGAGTCCCAATCATAAAGATAAAATAGATTTCTAATCCTGAAGTCATCTTAAAAAAATAACATAAATTCTCTAATCTGGTAATTACTTCTGTTTCAAAATCATTTTTTCCTTACTTCTGCCCATTTCTGATTCTTTCCCCACTGTATTCATCATCGTACTATTAATTCCTCAGACTGAAATAGCTCTTCTCTTCCATTCCCCATGTCAATGACTTAAAAGAGCCCTTTTTTCCCCCTTTACAAACATGTCATCATTTAAAAATTTTTAATGTGTTAACCATTTTCCTTACTGACCTTGCTTACCCTAGCTTCAGTACTGGCTCAGGGATCTCAGGGCATCAGGCCTGGACATCATTCTGGGAAGGCGCGTTATCGCTCTCATATTCAGTCATGGTTTCCCAAATCCAGTGTCTTTTGGTTTGCTCATTTGCTTTTGCTACAGTTCACTCTGAAGGAGCGTCCTAAAAAAGAATACATAACAGGTAAATTTTCAGAGACTATACTTACTCATAAATGCCTTCATTCTACTTATTACTGGTTAAGAGTCTGACGGAGTATAAAATTCTAGGCTAAAATTTACTTCTCCAAAATTTGAGAATGTTCTCTCTGATCTTCTAGCAATGAAACCTGCTTTAAAATACCTGATGTCACACGATTCTCCATTTCTCTGTAGCCGATGTTTATTCTTTCTGAAGCTTCTAGTTACTACTACTCATTCCTACTATGAAATTTCAAAAAGATATGCTTTGTTGAGATCCCTTTTTCCTCTTTGCCCTGGAACCTTGATACAGACTTTCAATCAGTAGGGTGATGTATATTCCCACTGGGAAATTTTCTTCTAAAGTGTTTTCATGAGGAATTATATTTAATGGTTATAAGTGAGAGTTCTAGAGTTATGAAGCATAATGTTTAACATTAGGCAGTTTTTAAATCTTTCTCTGTTCCTCATCTTTCTCTGTTCCCCAGTTTTTTCTAAAAATCAGTACAATATAACCTATCTCATAAAGGTCTTATAGGATTAAATAAGAGAGGAAGTATAAAGCCTCTAGAACATTGCCAGTCATCCATTTTTATTTTAGAGTTGAGTTTACACAAAATGGATTGTGTCTTGTATGGAAAATATTGCAGTTCACCAAAGAGAGATTAAGCATTACAAATCAGAGCAAAATATCATATATAATAGGGAATTTGCTTAAGGAAAGGAAGAATCTGTTGCAGTTCTTAATTTCCTGGGCTTTGTTGCAAAATACAATGGGTGAATTAAACAATAATCACTGAGTGGAGGAAGCCTAGGCTTCCAAATTCAAGCTATTTTATTGGGGTGCCTGAGTGGCTTGGCTGCTAAGCATCCACCTTTCGTTCAGTTCATGATCCTGGAGTCCTGGGATCGAGTTCCACGATTGAGAACCGCATCGGGCTCCCTGCTCGGTGGAAAGCCTGCTTCTCCCTCTCTCACAACCCCTGCTTGTGTTCCCTCTTTAGCTGTATTTCTCTCTGTCAAATAAATAAAATTCTCTAAAAAGCAAAAATCAAGCTATTTTATCAAACGACTTTATAAGGACTAGTAAGTAAACAAGAGGTTTCATGCGGTTGTGTTTATCTGAGGCCATATCTACCCATCTGCCATTTATCACCTTGCCTTTCATAATCTTTGCAGCTGGACAGAAACATTTCCTGAAAGTCTCATGAAATTTTTCTATAAAAGACTCTTACGACGCTTGGCTGGAGGAGAACCCTCATTCTACATAAAGATTTCACACATTTTTCAGCCACGCCTGAGAACATAAAATCCATCACTCAGGAACATCATTTGGATTTGTGACTCTCTCTGGAGGCCAGTGTGCTCATAAAACAATGAATGGATTAGATCCATTCAAACGTGGAGTTTTTCATTTATGACAGATGTAATATTGATAATATCCTTCATTTAATAAGTCATCCAAGTATAATTCAATGCAAGTTTCTAGTATAAATTACCAGCAATATTCATCTTGCTTGACTGTTTTATAACACCAAAGAGGAGCAAGCACAACTGCATAAAAATTCCATGTTGAAATCTAGAAGGAGGACTGCTTCTGCAGGAGGACTGGCTACCATAGCTTTGAGAAGTGACACAATTGTGGTCTCTGCCAGGAAGTCAGCTCTTGCAAGCCTTGCTCCATCTGGCTGTGAGTGATTTGCAGCCAGACAGGTAACAGTAGGGAAAAGAAGGAATTCCTTTAAAAAGCTTTATCAAATCTGTCCTCTTTCCTTTATCACTACACAGCTCTTTCCCACTGGTTTCCCCTGCAATGGATTTCTGCCTGTTCTAAGTCACTGTGACTTAGAACACAGACACAATATCTATTCTTTTTAGTGCATGTAGATGCCAGTGAACTATTGGCTGACCTGAGTATTGTTGAGGGAACCAAACAGCAAAGGATCAAAGTCTAAATGAAATTAATATTTTGATAAAGTGTCAAAGTTATGATTATCTGATATAGAAACAGATGAAGAAAAAAATCTAAGTGAAAGCAGGCTTAAACCTACTATTCTTAGTTCCATATATCTAACTCTCTATTTAACCACCACAAACTAGTTCCCCATTACTAGGGAACTACACCCTCTAAGATCACTATGATATGGTAATGGACAAATTTATTTGTCACAATTTTAGCTTGATTGACTTTTTTGATTGTTTGTTTTGGACCTAAGTAATCAAATCCATCCTCCTGAAACCTCTTCTTCCTTGGTTCTTAAACTATTACATACTTTAAAACCTAGCATTTCCAAATCTTCTATTTTTCTGAGTTTCCTTTTTCTGCCCTGTTATTAGTTCTCCTTTCTTTTGAGGACTTTATTGTGGGTATGGATGTTTAAGACCTTGTCTTTGTTCCATACTCTTTTTCTCATTTCATTATCACAACTTGAGAACTGACTCATGTCCTTTTCAAAGCAACCACATTACTTCTATATGAATAATTTTAACTCCTATATGTCCACATCTACTTTGGAATTATCTGACCCTTTCGCCTTCTTCAGATCCTGTATGTCTATATATAGGTAGCCACTGAATCCTATTGGTTAAATTTAGGAGGATGGAATATGGGAGACATCATTATTGAGAATACAAGCCTAGAAAACAGCTGAATGTTGGCTTTACTCCCAGCTCTGGCCCTTAGTGGTTGGGGGACTTTAGGTGAAGCTGCTAAACCATCTTATCAAACACCCCAAGAAGTGTGAGGATCAAATTTGATAATGTCTGCAAATTACTTAGCCCATAATATATGCTCTATAACTTGTTCTACTGGAAAGTTTTCCTGGGTGATATGCCATATTCTGAAACTAAACATACTTTCAATGTGTACATCTAAAATAGAATTGCTGGTATTTCCCTAGAACTGGCATTCTCATTCAACCTCCTTGTTTCAGTCAGTGGTATCAAGTCGCTCCACTTCCTCACTTACAGTCTCTGTGCATGTCACTTTCCTTACTCTAGTGCTCTCTATGGAATGTTTTTAATAATTATCCCCTTTCTTTCAGGACCACCTTCCTAGCCGAAACCTACTGTGACTTCACCTGGCACCATTCCATTTTTCTTTTCCCACAAGGTAAATTTCCAATTATCCAACTGTCAACTTTGAACCTGAAATTAATTATAGAGAGAATAAAAATGTTTGATACAATAATCTCCGTCTCTCCAACTCTGAAGTTTTATAGATTCTTAATTTAGGTTTATGATCCCATATAACATTTTTTTTTGCCCCCAAATTTTAAGGTTCACCTACTGCCTACAGAAGAAATCTCACATGAAGTTTTCTAGTTTTAAAGACATTTTCTGGTATGACCCCACCTTACTGAGCAAATGCATTTTCCTTTAAGCCTCTGTCCTCCCTGTCATCCAGCTAGACCAGTAGTCTTCTGCACATGCTCCCCTCCATTCTTCACACACTTGTCTTCATTGTTAATTAGTTCTTTTCTCTTCTTGATAGGAAAGTTAAGTAAGAATGATGTATGATAAATGAAAATGAGAAAATAAAAATAACACTGGACTGGATCTTCTCTAGTGATATCTGAGGCTTTCTTTCTTATGGATACTCCTTATGAAGGGCATGAGCTACGCCTCATCCTGTATCTGCATGCTTCAAGCTGTGAAACCCTGTGGAAAACATTGGCCCAGATTGGTTCATGAGCGAATTGCTGCTGCTAGAGGAGTGGTCTGGTCCACTTGAAATAACCAGTCCTGGTCAGTATATTCCCCAGGTGGTGGTTGGCCGTGGGTTTTGTGACTTTAACCAAAACAGAAAGAATGTGTTACCATAAGTGGGAAGGAATATTGCACAAACCAAAACAACTGATGTTCACTATACCCTCTCTAGGCTCCATTTACATAATATATCCCAAATGTGTACATAAGCGTATTAATTTATCCACTCATTGACCATAATATGGTTTTGTTTACCTGAAGCCAAAGGTCAACCTATTAAGAATTGTGATAGACACATCCAGCTGTCTAGGAAATACCCATCTTCCCTTTCCATGACGGAGAATATTTGCCAAGAAGTTGCTGTGTAGCTGACTACATGAGATTAATTCCTGTAAATGGAATATAAGTTGAGGTATACTACTGCCAAGCCAAGGTGATAAAGAAGCAGATGTGCCCTCTCCACTTTCACTTTCCCTTTTTCCATGGGAAAGAAGAGTGTGTGTTGCTTAATCTGAGACCCTTTGGTGATGGTGGTGCCGCAACATGAAAAGATTCCTTGTCCTGAATCACCATGCAGAAGGCTACGTGCCAGACATTCTTACTGAATTATTATGGAGGAAAAACAAAACACTTTTATTATATTAAAACACTAAAATATGGAGATTTATCTTTTGCAGCAGCTAGCATTACCTTAAAGAAATGGAAAACACCCAAATACTTGACATGACTCAGAGAAAAAGAGAAAAGGCTGGCTGTATTAAATGGACTATAGTATTGATCCACTCCTTCAGTGAATAATGGAATTTTCTTGAGGGAAACGACTTTTCTTATCTTTTTTTCAGCATTGTACCCCCAATGCTAGAAGAGTTCCTGGCACATAGTAGGTGCTTAATAAATATTTGCTCTTTAAAGATGCATTGGTTTTCTATTGCTGCATAACAAATTACTACAAACTTGGTAGCTTAAGCAACACACACTTATCATCTCACAGTTTCTGTGTCAAGAATCTGGGAATGACACTATAGCTATGCTTTCTGCTCAAGATCTCACAAAGCTTTGCAGGTGAGGTGCTACCTGTGGCTGCAGTTTCATCTGAGGGTCAGTGTCCTCTTCCAAAATTATGTGGCCTTTGTCACAATTCATTTTCTTGAAACAGTAAAATGCATGATAGTTGGATTCAAGGTTAAAAGGAAAGAGAGTTTTTGACTTCCAGACTCTCTTTCAGAATCCTCAGCTGATTAGGTCAGGCCCACACAATACAATCTTTCTTTTTATTAATTTACAGTCAACTAATTATAGGCCTTAACTATATCCAAAATGTCCATCCATTCTTGTTATAAAATGTAACCTAACCAAGGCCATGACTATCCCATCACCTTTTCCATACCCCATTAGTTAGAAGCCAGTTATAGGTCCTGCACACACTTCAGGGGAGGTGACTATACAAGAGTGTTACTCATTAGGTGTTACTTAGAATTCTATTATAAAAGACAAAAATTGAAAATATGCTTATACTTTAAAAGACTGTTACACTACATTATTTGAAAATGCAGTTGTAACTGTCTAGAAGTTTAGTATGATACATCCTTACTGATTTGGATAGTTTAGATTTAGAAAGTGATATTAAGAAATTAGTAAAACTTGAAGCACCTGAGCAAATTAGTCAGATAATTGTCTGACTTGATTTTGGCTCAGGTTGTGATCCTAGGGTTGTGAGATCAAGCCCCACACAGGGCTCTGTGGTGGGCATGGAGGCTGCTTGATTCTTCCTCTCCCTCTGCCCCTCCCATCTTCCCTCTCTAACCAACAAAAGAACAACAAAAAGGGAATTAGTAAAACTTTAAACAAGTCATGAAATAAATATTAAAGTGACTTACATTTTTATGGATCTGGAGTAGGGATAACATAACATACGCACGTATTTATATACAAATCTATTCACACTGCTTTAGGAAAATTATAAGATAAAATTTTTAGTAAATTATAATTAACAATCCATGGAAGAATCTTAAATGCATTTTACTAAGTGAAAGAAGTCAATATGGAAAGGCTATATACTGTATGATTCCAATTATATGACACTCTGGAAAAGTGATGGAGACAGTAAACAGATCAGTGGTTGCCTGGGATTCTGGGCAGAGGGATGAATAGGCAGAGAATTTTTAGAGCAGTGGGAAAACTGTATGATATACTATTATAATGGATATATGTCATTATACCTTTGTTCAAACCCATGACATAGGCAACATCAAGCATAAACCCTGATGTAAGTCATGGATTTGGGCTGATTATAATATCAGTGTAGAGCCATCAGTTATAACAAATGTATTCACTCTGGTGGTGGGTGTTGATAATGGGGGAAGTTATGCATGTATGGAGGTGGAAGGTAGGGGAGAAATTTCTGTGCCTTTTCTGTGATCCTAAAATTTCTCTAAAACAATTATCCTGGGGCGCCTGGGTGGCTCAGTTGGTTAAGCAACTGCCTTCGGCTCAGGTCATGATCCCGGAGACCTGGGATTGAGTCCCACATCGGGCTCCCTGTTCAATGGGAATCCTGTTTCTCCCTCTCTCACTCCCCTTGCTTGGGTTCCCTCTCTGGCTGTGTTTCTCTCTGTCAAATAAATAAAAATCTTTAAAAAAAATTATCTTAAAAAAGTTGCTAGAACCTAATTTCTACTTTCTAGGGCAGAGGTTTTTTTTCTTATCATCTCGTGACGCTCCTTCTCTCTACTCTGGGAAGGTTTACCATTGTGAGATTTTTAGTTATTCAGACACACAGGAAGTTACCTACATTTCTTCTTGAGAAAATCTTGAAATCAGAAAAATAATCCATGTGAAGGTACTAAAAACTAAGATAGCCAATGTTCTTTTTGGCAATATGATTCTGATTTAGAATGGCCTTTGCTATCATTATTGTCTCTTCATTTGTTCTTAGGGAATGTACATGTTTGTGAGTTTTCCTATGCAAGCATTTGGTCACAAAATGCTAGTAATCGAAATTAAAGCTTTACTGCTTAATACCAGCTTCCTTGACTTCACTGACATTTTTTAATGTTTAGCATTTGACACTTTGGGAAATATACAGAGAATTCTGTATTGTGGAATTATCTTGAAGGAAGCCTGGGGACACCAACATGTATAGGTAGGGGATAGCATTCTCCCTAAAGAGAATCTCTGTTCTCCATGAATCAGGCTGCAATCAATGGCAGAAATTTAGGATGCCTGGGGGATTCAAGAGGAAGGAAAAGATATTTCTACTCCCTTTGGCCTCAGCAAGCTTGCATGTAGATTATAGAAGAGGTACATTTAGGAAATTCACCTTGCCTATCCACCAGGAGTTAAGCAGCACTCTATAAAATAGAAAAGAGATGTCAGGGAGTTGATTTTTTATTATGGTGAGGCAGACTAAGATCTAAGGGAAAAGAAAAGTGGTGCCAGGAGACTTGACTGCAGCTTGGTAGCTTCTGAAAACAATTACAACCAATTCTAAGTCTTCTGTATTATAGTTCTCTTCTCTGGTTGCTTTTAGGAGTAGTCTTACTATATAGTCATGTTGTACTTCAGATTGAGGGATGAGTTTACCACTACACTTGGGGTGAAGCTAAGAAGAAGGAGAACCACCTTGCCCTAAAACACATGAAATGAAGCTCAACTCAGAACTAGGGAACAGGGACCAGAGTAAAATATTGTTTTTTCCAGTGACTGGTGAGTTCCAGAAAAGATTTTTATGTTCTTAGGATTCCTAGAGGTCCCTGGGAGAAGGAAACCGAGTAAAAGACTAGCATCCCTGAGTCAAACAGGGTGAGTGCCTGCAGCAAAGTAAATTGGTAAAAAAGGAAGTACTTTATTTTGAAGTCCCAGTCTTCTGAGGCCTGGAGATTGAGTTAAAATATATTTTAAATTTTTCTCTTTTTCTCCTTTTAATTATTCTTGTCCTTGATTCAGCTCCTGATAAAACAAAAATCTTAAATTTTCCACCTGTAGGTGGAAACACTTACAATTTTATATTTCCAGTAAACTCCTTAATTACATTTGAGAAAAAGGCTATGGGACAAGAAGAACAATGATGTTAAAGAACTTAAAGAATGGTAATAACTTAAAATTGAAAATGCATTATTTTTATAAATTAATTTATGAGTCTAAGGTAATATGTTACATATGCATGAATTTTATGTGTTAAACAGGCCAAGCTGTATTTACAATATCACAACTTTACTAAAGAGAAACAGTTTAAAAATACCTAGTATAGGGAAACCATCAGATTATTTACTAAAAAATCCCATTTAGTTAAAAAAATTGTATGGAGACATGGAAATATTCACAAACTAAAATGAAATGTATTTAGGACTGTGTAAATCTCCATTAGATCAAAATAACTTTTGAAAATATTTAGCATTTTAAAAGTCATTTAGATAGATTTAGATAGCAGACAAAGAAGGTTGTTTTCAAGCCACCCACTCCTTTCATCTCTAAAAGATTCTCTGTTATCTCGTGTCAGGAGCAGACATCATCATCTGTGACAGCTTCCAAAAAAATTTAGAAGGGATCTAGAAAAATTGTCATGTCCTTTAAGGGATAACTGTGAGATCAGCTGACATATTAGCTACAGAGGGGAGAGGAGAAAATTCCTGACTAGGGCTGGAATGAAGAGGATCTGGTTGGTTCTAAAGCCACAGAAAGGGTTCTCTCATGAGGGAGGAGGGGGAGGATTTGATTTCTTTTTTTTTAAGATTTTATTTATTTATTTGACAGAGAGAAACACAGCTATGGAGGGAACATGAGCAGTGGGAGTGAGAGAGGAAGAAGAAGGTTTCCTGCTGAGCAGGGAGCCCAATGTGGGGCTCCATCCTGGGACTCTGGGATCATCATAACCTGAGCCAAAGGCAGTTGCTTAACCAACTAAGACACCCAAGTGCCCCAGAGGATTTGATTTCTAAACTTTCTTCTAACTCTTAAGATTCTATGGATTTCACAGTCTCATCCCCCACTGAAGATTGAATTACACTGGGGTAGATTTATTTGTTTGTTTAGTTATTAATGCAATTACTACCTTTGCTTAGCATCCTTAACTTCTTGTGCTTTTTTTTTTTTTTCTTTTAGAGATTTTATTTTAGAGAGAGGGTGTGTGGGGAGGGGCAGAGGGAGAGGGAGAGAGAGAATTCCAAGCTGACTATGCACTGAGCATGGAATTGGGTCTGGGACTTGACTTCATGACCTGAAATCCTGACCTGAGCCAAAATCTGTCACTTAATTATCTGAGCCATCCAGCTGCCCCTTCTAGTGCATTTTTTTTTAAAAAAACTTTTCATTTGGGGCCCATACACAACTCACTTTCAAAAGAAAAGAAATTAAATTGATCATGCAGATGTTTCATTCAAATTGACACTTAATATTCACAAAAGGTTGAGACCTGAAGCATCCATATTTTTAGGGGATACTGATAGAATAGATTCAACAATGATGAGTATATGACAGAGAGTAACAGCCTTTCAGCCCATTTGTTCTCTGATGGTATGAATAACAACAAAGAAGACAGTGATCTGGGTTAGTGGTTTATTTTATTATTTTATTTTATTTTATTTTATTTTATTTCATTTCATTTTGGCTTTTTATGGTTTACAAAGAATATTTCTATGTCATTTCATTTACTCTCACTGCAGAATGCTAAAGCAAGTATTAGTAATTTCATCTTACAGATGAGAGAATTAGGTTCAGGGAGTTAAAGTAGCTGGACCAAGCTGACATAACTAGTTAAGGGTAAAGCAGAACTGGTTAATAACGAAGGAGACTAGAATTCAAGTCTTCTGGCTCCAAGGTTCATTTCCCTTTTGTATTAGGTACTGGTTTTACCTCAGAACTTCTCTGAAAGTTAAATCTTATGGTTTACAATTTAATGTTCTTACTCCTCAGTGGAAACCATCAGAATCTGAATTATTGCCAAATGCGAGGACCAAAAAATCAACTAACCAACCAACCAACCAACCAACCAACCAACCAAAAAAAACAAAAAACAAAAAAAACAAAAACAAACTATGGTGTAATTAGAACATGGCAGGACCTAACTTAGGATTGCTTAGTTTAATACTCTTTTCTGTATCTTTAAGTAAAGAGAAAATGCTGAATGGTAGCCTTTTCTGATCAAAAAGTGGTTTGTTCCCTCCTCTGAATCAATTTACCATGCTTTCAGTATCACAACAGTTTTCAGCTGAGCTTTTATTTGTGAGGGCAGAAGCTTCTTGAGACAGTGTCTGTGTGTGATCGATAAAACGTTTCCCCCTCCTCCTCAGCAGGCTGCTACCAGATTTGACCTGTTTGCCTGAAGTCAGGATTCCTCTGTAGGTTTTATAGAGCGGCATGGGGCCTCCTGGCAAAGACAAAAGGAATATCTATGTTTTCCCCATTCTTAGCCGAAATTGGAGAGACTAGGATATAAACTTCCAGTGAATATAGCTGTTTCTATTAAAAAAAAATAAGTTGAGCCAGTGGTTTAGCATCAAGTATATGAAACAAATCATGCTTTCCCCACATGTCATGACTGTTATGGTAAATACTTTGGCATAATATAGACAATAGCATTGTCTACCTCATGCCAAATGGCTGTTGACAAAAGAAAAATGCAAATAAACTAGTTATATGATGTTGTATAGTCACAACTTAAATTTTCCTGATGCTAGCTATTATGTACTTTTTTTTTCTGAAGCAGGGTAATTATATCAGGCTTTATAATTTCTTTCTTATGGATATAAAATTGGGGGTGTCTTTCTTCACTTTTGAAGCAGTCAGTATTATTAATAGCCTATTTATTCATTTAGGTAACTAATCTAAAAATAAGACTCCATATTAAAAGCTTTCAGTTTAAATACCAATTCTCTATAAAACTATGTTGTTTTGGTCCTAGTAAATTAAATGAAAATTATTAAGAAGACAATACATAAAATATACATATATATATAAACCTTATGATAGCACAATAAATTAATAGAATTTTGGCTCAAATTATTTTCAACTATGAGTAAAATAAGAAATAGATTTAAGTAACAAGAACATCAGTATAATTAGACATTTTTTTAAGGAGTTACTAGAATATATAAACACAGTCAAAGAGGAATCAATAGGAAAATAACTAGTACAGTTATAAGAACTGAGAAGTACACCCTTTTCTCTTCGGTTGAGGGAAAAAATAATATTTATTGAACAATGTTGAAAATATATATAACAGAATACAAGTGCTAAACTGTACATTCCATAATTGCTTTAGGTGTTCCCAAGAATAAAAGATTGATGGAGGCTCTGTTAAAGGGGCTGTGTTCCAGCTGAGCCTTAAAGCAAAGGTCAAGTTTGAATTGAAAGAGGTGAGAAAGGAAGACATTCCAGATGAGGATGGCATTGTAAGGGAAATCCTAAGGGTGAAAGTAAGCAAGGTGTTCATTTTCATTTTGTTTGTGAAAATATAATGAGAGTGCCTTAACCTGAATGGCTGAGAGATGGCTTTAGAAAATGTCTTGAATTTCCGTTCCTTTTCTGATTTTGCTGACCTTGTCATTGTGGACTTGTTAAGAGCACTAGTGGCAGTAATGTTCGTTAGACAATAACAATAATAATGATGATATCTCAGGAATCTGCTTGTTGTATTATTTGTCTCATCTGCACTTATATTCATCAGTGTCAACGTATGTCAATACACAACCATGCTTACATGCAGTTCTCCAAATCCATTACTTACTACTTAAGTAGTAGTTTACGTGTAACATGATGAAGAGAACATGGCCTCCTGGGACTCAGAATAATGATGTAATTCCACCAGATTTAGGGGCAAAGTTCAGGAAAAGTCATCCTATGAACAGTAGGCCTTCCGTGCTAGTGAATGTTGGGTAGACAACTTTCCCTTGGTTTCTTGAGACAAATTTTCTCCCCACCACCAACTGATGGGAACCTGATAACTCCTATATATTTATGCTGGAAGTATGGGGTATGCCAAGTGATATTTTATCTGCAGTCAGATAACATTATAGACATCCAGAGTTTTATAATCAAAGTAAAAAATTTGAGACTAACTAGACAGAAGATGACCCATCAGGAGTATCAAGTGAGATCTGCTAGAATATTCTTCCTAAAAAATTGTGATAGGTAAGAAAATTTCTTGGTGGTTCACAAAGTAAACTTTGATTTTAATAGTTACATATTGAACATCCACTATTATATTAGAAAACATATATGTTTATGTTTGCATATAATTAACCCAACAAACAAACCACAATGTAATGTGCCGTTCTCAAACAAACTGCATCAGGGTCACCTGGGAACTTGAAAGAAATGCAAATTATCACAGCCCACTGCCTGGACCTACTGAATCAGAGATTTCAGGGTGAAGCCCAGCAATCTGTTTCAACAAGCTCTTCAGGTGATTCCAACGTGTACTAAAGTTTGAGAACCAGATTCTATCATTCTAATTACTTAGGATAAGGATAAGTAAAAACTTATTTAATTTAAAAATAAATTCTGTTATAAGTGGTATGGGACAAATATCATGAAAACAGTATTTGAATTACTGAAGTTTAAAAATAGTGCTCTCCTGTGTAGCAATGTGAGAATAGTTGTTTGACAAGGATTTACAGTGGACAACAAATGAAAAAAAATCAAGAGAAAAGAAAGAAGAAGGGGAAAAAATGGGGTTTAATGTAAACTTGTATGTATCTAAAAGACCATCTGGAAGATCTGCTATCAAAAAGATTGATCAGTCATATATGGGACTATCTTGCATAATGTTGTGTGTGTGAATCTCATTGTCACAAATAATCTGGTTAAAGATAGCAGAGCAGAGAGATCTCTGACTTTATGGCCCAAGCACAGAAGTACTTCCCAGATGGCCTAAATTAATGGATGTTTTGTTTGTTAAAACACCAAATGTCTAAAAGCAAATTAGATTCATTTGGGTCAGAAAGCCCTGCATGGAAAAACATATTTCCATGTTTGTGGCTGCCATCCTGCCTGATATTCTTTGTGATACTGTCTATAATCAGGAAATTTGTGCAAATCTCAAAAGACCATATTCTCCTTCACAGAATATACAAAAGATAATTATTTCAGCCCTCTACATAAAGTGAAGGTGAAATTCTGTTTTTTCCCCTAGATTTAAAATGCATATTAGTAAACTTAATAAATTAAATATTTAGCTAAGTAATTTCTGGACTTAGACCTATTTACATTAAAGAAATAAAATTATCTTATAAAATACCTATCAGGGCATTTATGGCATACGTGGGACATTACCAAACTCATTAAAATACCTGGATGGTGGGGCACTTGGATGCCTCAGCTGGTTAAGCGTCTGCCTTCAGCTCAGGTCATGATGCCAGGGTCCTGGGATGGAGCCCACTTTGGGCTCTCTGCTTAGCAGGAGCCTGCTTATCCCTCTCCTTGCTGCACCCCCTGCTTGTACTCTCTCTCCCTCTCTATCAAATAAATAAATTAAATCTTAAAATAGATAAATAAATGAATGAATAAAACACCTGGGTGGTATTCCAGAATGAAAAGAGGGAAGAGTGGGGGTACAATTAAATATGTAGAGATACTGGCCAATTATTCTTCAAAATTGACTTAAGCCAATGTAGGAGAGGAAAAATAATTTCCCCTCTACCTTTCTGAGTTTATAGCTGAGACTCCTGTAAAAAAGACAAGAGAAAAACATGCATAAATTTATTAACATGTATACTTCATGTATATTTGGAAAATACCCAGGAAAAATGAGTACCTCAAAGAGGTGGCTTTAGAATTAAGATTAAATACCTTCTTAATAGGGAAGGGAGTAAAGGGCATTTAGGGGAGAGTAAATGATTTTTAGGAAAGATGAGTGGACCCTTAGAAGAATAGATGATAGGTTCGATCTTTTGTGGTGAAGTCTGTGTGAATGTGGTATGCACTTCTAGTCTCCTCTCCTGTGATGAGTCAGTCCTCCTTAGTTGATGAAAACTTCAGGGAAGGGATCTATCACAATTGAGTTCCTTTTGGAGGATCTGAGAGAACGCATCTCCCTGAATTTGCTGTTTTTCAAATGTCTACAGCTTGAAAAATTAATATATCAAGTGATACATTTTAGAGTGATATATTATGCTACCCCTCACCAATAATCAATGTTTCCAAAAGTCTCAAAGAACCCTAAGCATGTTCAGTAAACCTGGGGACATCATTGTCAGACTGCTGAAAATGAAAAGTAAAGAAAAAAAGTTGAAAAGCAATCAGAAAAAAAGAAATATATAGAGAAGAGCACAGCTAATAATGACAGTAGACTGCTTATTAGAAAGTAAATCAAAAGGCACTGAAGTGACATCTTGGCTCAGTAAAGAAACAAAACAAATTATCAACTGAGAATGCTATACCCAACAAAAATCCCTTTAAAAAAATAAAGGTAAGATAATTTTTCAGATTAAAACTGAAAACCAGAAGAAGTTTAACACCAGCAAACCTGTACCACAGAAATGTAAAAATAAATTGTATAGGCATAAAGGATATGAACCAGCTGGAAATCTGTTTCTATACAAAGGAATGAATCTGTACCAGAAATGGTAACAAATGTGAACAAATCTAAAAGACTTTTCCTATTATTTTTTTTTTTTTTTAAATTTTTATTATGTTCTTTTTTTTTTTTTTTTTTTTTTTTTTTTTTTTTTTTTTTTTTTTTTTTTTTTTTTTTTTTTTTTTTTTTTTTTTTT
>PITA01013540.1:0-57152 GCA_004023965.1 Spilogale gracilis | reverse complement strand
TCTCTCTCATGGACTGCCATGTCGTTAGCTCTCTCTCTCATGGACTGCCATGTCGTTAGCTCTCTCTCTCATGGACTGCCATGTCGTTAGCTCTCTCTCATGGACTGCCATGTCGTTAGCTCTCTCTCTCTCATGGACTGCCATGTTGTTAGCTCTCTCTCTCTCATGGACTGCCATGTTGTTAGCTCTCTCTCTCTCATGGACTGCCATGTTGTTAGCTCTCTCCTCATGGACTGCCAGGTCGTTAGCTCTCTCTCATGGACTGCCATGTCGTTAGCTCTCTCTCATGGACTGCCACGACCTTTGGCCTAGCCATGTGCTCAGGAGTGGGCCCTGGAGCCAGGCTGCCTGGGTTCATGGCTGTAATAAACTTCTAAGGGACTGGGCAGCCTCAACCAATGGGTTCTCTACCTCTCTGTGCCTCAGTTCCCTCCTCCGCAGCACAGATGAAATCATAGTGTCTGTTTCTTAGTGTTACTGAGAGAGTGAAATGAGTCAGCATGTGTCTGCTAGGACTGAGCCTGGCACATGGGGAGTGAGAATCATTAATTTAATGGCCATTCCTTATAGGAAGGTTCTAGATTACCCCCTCTGATCTCACCTCCCTGCCTTAGTGAGAACCTGGTGTAAACCGAAACGTGAGGGTGAACGTTATGGACCGTGGCCGCTCAGCCTGGAGACATTCATTCGTCTATAAAATATCCATTTTAATATGAATAACCCTACTAAATATTCAAAAACATAAATTAATAATATAAAGTTTTCATGAAATACCCATTCACTTACGAACAACCATACTAAATACTTTAAAACATAAATTAATAATATAAAGTTACAAGTCAGGACAAGTGCCATTTCACTGCCATTCCTCTGCTCACAGTTGTCTGAAGGAAATATCCTCATAATGACCTTCCATCAGTCCCTGTCACCTGCCTGCACTCATCCCCTCACTCACCTTGCGAGTACTTGGGCCTCCTGCTACTCCTACAATGCTCCACACACATGCTTTGCCTCAGGTCCTTTGCACTGGCCATTCCTGTGGTCTGGAAGGCTCTTGCCCAGGCAGGCACAGTCTGTGGTCCTCCTGCATTGAAGTGTCTGTCCTCTCCACAGGCCTCCTCTGACCAGTCTGGGAAGTAGTAGGCCCATCACTCTGCTTACCCTCCTTAGTTTCCCTCAAGACACTCAGCACTCCCTGAGTCCGCATTATTTGTTTGCTGTCTTCCTCCCCTCCTAGAATATTTACTGTCTGAGGACAACGACTTTGTCTTGGTCACTGGCATACCCTTGGTGCCTCTCCCAGAGAAGGTACTCAATAAACATTCACTGAAGGAGTCAATTTGTGACTGATGGAAACTGGAGCAGGAAGGCTCAGGTCGGCCAAAGACATAACCTCGCGTTGTTCTTCTCTGTAGATGCGCAGCCTCTGACCAACCTCTGCTCTCCCGGGATCCTCAAGGAACACTAGTGTCCGGAACACACAGAGGGTGAGTATGTTTTAATTTCAATTTTAACTCTATTGACTTTTTAAAATTTACCCAGAATAGGATTCCCTCTTTGATGTCCAGTCCTTTGAGTTTAAGCAAATGCATTCGGTTGTGTGTCTGCCACCCCCATCAAGATACAGAATGGCCCCCTCGCTTACGCTTCCCCCTTCCCCCCGTGCAAATGTGCTATTTCCCTTTGGGCTAAAGATACAGTACAGGTGCTTACGCAGAATTACAATACGTACATGTAGTAAATACCCATGATAGAAAGATTTTGAGTATATTATAATTAGGTTTCTGGGGTTTTGCTAGTGAACATCCACTTTTGTTTGTTTGGCATAGACTGAGCAATGGCGTTCCAGTTGGCTAGTGGGGCATTCATAAATGGGGACACCGACCTTTGTTGGCAGGATGCAGTCAGGGTGCTTAGGAGCAGCAGGAGTGGGGGCATCGTCTGGTCCTCAAAGCACCAAGTGACCCTAATAGTGTAGAAGGTGGAGACCAGAAGCTTCTGGCATCCAGACTCTGCACACAGGTAGTGCTGCTGGCCAAGCTGCAAGGACCAGGGAGCCAAACTTGGGGGACCAAGTGCATCAGGACAGCCACTTCTCCCTTGGCTATTTGTTGGGTGTCTTCATATTCCTTCCTGTTGGCCTTAGTCTCTGACCGCTCACCCAGAGTGTGTTTGTGGGACAGTGTCAGAGGGCCACATTTCCAACAAATAATGCTTCTTAGCACAGTTCTTTATTAACTCTTTTGTGTTGGGGGCACCTGGATGGCTCAATTGGTTAAGCATCTGCCTTCGGCTCAGGTTGTGATCTCAGGGCCCTGGGATCGAGCCCCACATCGGGCTCCCTGCTGAGGGGGGAGTCTGCTTTGCCCTCTCTCTCTCAAATAAGTAAATAAAATCTTTAAGAAAAAAACAAAACTTGTCTATTTTGAAGGAATTTTAGATTTCAAAAAAGTTACCGAAAGCATACGTAAAGACCACACATCGACCCTTCGCCCAGCGTCCCCTCATGTTGCCACCTTATGCACCTTGGCGTGATTACCAGAACCAGGAAATGAACACTGGTCCAGTACAATGAACTTAATCACAGGGTTTGGTCACATTTTGCTACTTTTCCACCAATGACCCTCCTCTATCTCAGGAGCCTCCTCAGGCTGCCACACTGTGTGTGGTTGTCCTGTCCCCTTCATCTCCTCCAGGCTGTACTGGCTTAGTCTGCCTTTGTGCTTCGTGACCGTGACAGTAAATATACATTTAATCCCCTACTGTGATGTTCTTTCTAGGCGCCAGGGCTTCAGGAAGGAACAAAACAGAATCCTTTCCCTATTGGAACCAACATTCTCCTGGAGAATAAAGCAATAGACAGACGTAGGAGAAGTCGGGTGGGTAGAACTATAGCAATGAGTAAAGCAGGAAGGGGGCTGCTGGGGGGGGGGGGACACGGGCGATTTCAGGCAAGGTAATCTGGGAAGGCCTCTCTGAGGCAGTCCGGAATGGAAGCAGTAAGGCAGGTGCTCAACCTCATTCTTCTTCTGGCCAGTGGGAGAGCTAAACCAATTATCTCATTTCAGAATAGGGTTTCGGAATCCTGGCAAACAGGAAAATGCGTTCCCTCTCCAAGGGACAGCCCCTACTTTGCTCTTGCCCTCTGTTGCCCTGTGAAAATGCCGAGCATTGCCCGATCTTCTGATGTTTCTTTCCCCGATAGAAGGCAAAAATGAAGAATTCTCGCTAGTCTAATGAACCCAAGTTATGCTACATCAGATAATTTTCAGTGATTTGTGGATGAACATATTTTGTTGGTTTACTTTGTTTGTTATTATTAGTTATTATACTTTTGCAGCAAAAGATACCAACTTTTCATTTTGGTAGTACTGTAGTTTCCTTTTTAAATATATATGTATATACACACACATATTTAAGTTTAAAAATGAATTGGTTTACTGGGGTGCCTGAGCTGGCTCAGTCAGTGGAGTTGTACATTTCTTGGTCTTGGGGTCATGAGGTCGAGCCCCAGGCTGGGTGCAGAGATTACTGAAAAATACAATTTTAAAAATGAAAATGAAGTGTTTTCAATTGCACAGATAGGACAAGGTCCAGCTGAAAGGGAAGAGCAGAATCTGGTGACTAAGGCCTCACAAACACTGTCTTTCTCCTCTAGGTCAGGGGTTCTCACTCAGGGACCTAAACAGAGGTTGGCAAACTGTTGGCGTGGACTTGTGTCCCAAGCTGTTTGTGTTATGGTGGGTGCATCAGCCAGGAATGCTTTTAGCTGCAAGAACAAAAAGCCCAGCTCCCAGCTGTTGAAACATGAGGATTGATTTATCTCCCGTAACAACAAACCTGGAGGCACTTGGCTGGGAGGTTAGCTCAGAGGCTGATAGTGGTGTCTGGCCTGGAACTTCTTGGATTCCCTCGACCTTTCCCTTGAGGTCACAGGGTTGCCTCTGTGGCTCCAGCCATGACAAGGAGGGGGAAGGTCAACCCCAGCATCACATGTTTTCCAGTCGTGGACTCATTCAGCATTCCCCAACCAAAGACCCCCTAGAAGATTCCACTTATATCTCACTGGCCAGAAATGTGTCACGTGGCCTCTCCTAGCTCCAGGGAAGGTGGGAAATTTCATTTAGCTTTCCAGCCCCTCCTGGGGCAGAAGCCAGGGGCAAAGGGACTTGAGAATGTCAGCTGCATTAGCCGACCAACAGTGTCTGGCTCCACAGGAGAATAAAAACAATAAAATAATCATTAACATTAATGGGTCCTGACTCTGCACCCAGCCCTCCCCTGAGCACTTGACGTGCCTGATCTCTTCCCCCCCAGCCCCCGCCCTCACGCTGTGACATCACCAGTGTGATTCCCCAACACACACACACACAGTAATGACTTAGAAACTGAGGCAGAGCGGTGAAGCCACGTTCCGAGTAAGAGGAGCCGGGGTGGAAACTTTGGCAGTCTGTCTCCAGAGCCTTCGCTCTTGGCACTGGGCTTTGTGACCTCACAAGAGGTCCTGGGGTCCCAGACTGCTGGCTCTGTGACCTCGGTTGAAATCCTTCCAGCTGGCGGAGGAATGGGGCCGCATCTTTCACTTTGGGGAAGTTTCAGTCATTGCAGAGCTTTCTCGTGACCCACATCGGCGCTGCATGAACCACCTCTCCCTGCTTTTGGTCCAGTGCCGATGAGCAGCACCAGCCCCATACCTCCTTCCTGGCTTGTAGATCAATGGCTGAGAGGACTTCTCCTGGCCTCCCCCTTTTCCAAATTGTACCTGTGCTTTTAATTCCTCTTCCTAGAATGAGGCTCTGGCCTTGTTTCCTTTCTTGGGGTTCTGGTGGCCGATTCATTTACCGTGCGCCTCCTCTGTGCCCAGCCCTATAGCGTGGTGGTGTGGGGAGGCAGCTCATGGTGGGGTGGACCCTGCACCCGGGGGGCTCCTCATCTAGTGAGGGAGGTGGGCCCAGAGTGGCAGGGCTGTGTGGAGGAAGCCCGAGGGTAGTGGGCCGCCATTGAAGGTGCCTAGCCAGCCTAGAGGTCAGATGGGCCTCCTGGAAGCAGCTTTGGGTCTTCGAGAAGGAAAAGACTCATCAAGGAGCAGTTTCTCCTTCTCCATGTCCCCTATCTTCAGTGAAACTGCCCCTTACAGCCTTTCTTTCTGAATGTTCATCCCTTTCCTCCATAAAATGAGGGATTGGGCCGTTGGTTGCCATCCATCCATCTCACAGACTCTATTTCCCCTTTCCCAGTCCGGGGCTGGGACCTGGGCTTACAGGGATGCCCTCCTGAAGACAGACTGTCTGGGGAGAGCTCTGTTGGTAAACAGTCTGGAATGAGGAGAGTTCTAACACGGGAAGCCCCAGGGCTGCTGCAGAAACTCAAAAGGGACATCAGACTCTGCCTTGAAGTTTCAGGGCCAGATTCTTGAAATCAAAATAGCAAAATCAAAGAAGGTTTGACATGGTGGCCAAGAGCACAGGCTCCAGAGTCCGGCTAAGCCCAGCGTAGGGAGCGCAACCCAGGAGCCTCCTAACCCTTGGGAATTGAAAAATGATTGTGGAGCTCAGATACCTAGAGTAGTGCGTGGCACGGAGTAGTTACATAGTAGACAAGGCGGTAGGGGGTCACAGCTTATATGCAGTAGCCCTTACTGTGTGGCAGAGGTTAGGCACCTTCGTCTCCAGCCTGTAAGATAGTAAGCACTCGCTTGTTACCAAATACGACTGTTTGCCTTGCCTCAGTCACCAAGCTGGATACAGCAGTGCCGTGCTCTGGGAACGGGGCTTGCACGGCGGAGGCCTGGGTCAGAAATCTCGTGGGAGCAGAGCAGAGCGGCTCTGGTGTGTGTCAGAAACCCACTGCTCTTGGCTTCCCAGTCTTTTTCCAACTTACTGGTCCCGGGCCTTTCAACCCTGGCCGCTGGCGTGTGGGCTGCCCTTGACCTCTGTGACCAGAACGCATGGATGCTCTGCTCAGCCCATCAGCCGAATCCCAAATTAGACCTGACAGTGTGATTTATTCTCTGGGATGGAGCCGGGAGGGCAGAGCCCCAGTGGGTGATTCCGTGGGAAGGTTGTCAGCCCGAATTAGCCCAGGCCCTTTCCTGCAACCTTGCTGCTTCAGTTTCCTCTAGCTAATCGGGTGGCTTCTGAGCAGCCTCCTCCCGTCCCAGGGGCTGAGACTTGGCCGTGATCCCTAAGGAGCTGAGTTTGATGAGGGTCCCCAGGCAGGCTCTGTCTGGAGGGATCGAGGGGCTCTGCGTCCTCATCCCTCACATCAGGAATTAAAAGTGGCCATTCCCCAGGGACAAGTTGTGCCATCTCCCTCTCTCTTCCCTTCACTGAGGTTCCGTTCTGGCCAGCCAGAGGCCACACCACCTTGCTCCTCACCTCCCCTCTGTGGTCACGATTGTCTCTGCATCAAGCTACCTGCCTCCGTCACAGGAATGCTCGTGATAGGCAAAATTCTGTCACGGTAACGGGTTGATCCTGAAGTCCTGGAAGGTGGACCCAACAGATGTCCTTCCCTTACTCATGACACGAGGCAGGCCAGGTGGGGGATGCTTCACATTGTACCTCAGAGACACAGGTCAACGGGGGATCCCACCCTGAAGCCTCACGACTGGATCACATAGCTCCCAGGGTCACCACGGGAGGACAGGGAACGAGAGAGTCACATAGCAACACTTAGACGCCAAGGACCAGAGTGACACAGCTCGCTTGTGCTCACACCCACGGCTTGTCCCATGGGCCTGCCTTGCAGCAGGGGGTTGGAAAGATATTCAGTGAGCAGTGAGTATCCTGGCCGTGATAGGTGAGGTATATATTAAGCACCTTCTGTGTGCCGGGCCCTCTAGGGCTTTGGAAATACAAAGGGGTCCCCACCTTCCTAGAACTAAGTTCAGGAAAGAAAAGCCAGAATCTGAGTAAGTAATTACAGAAACAGCTGTGTGATTCTGAGCAAGTGCCCAGGTGGAGGGACCGTGAGGGCAAATCCAAGGGAGGCCTGATGTGTTCGGAGGGGTCAGGAGATGTCTGTGGTAAGGACTGACACTTGAGGGGAGGCCAGAGGTTATGAGAAGACCTTAGTGGAATGGGAGGGCACATTCCTGGTAGAGGGAACAGCATCCACAGTCCTGGACTGGGAAGAGCTTGGGTCTGCGAAGGAGCTCTAAGGCCAGTGGAACTGCAGGGTGACGAATGGGAGGAGTTGGGTATTTGGAACACCTGCCTTGTGGAACTGTCACAAGCACTGACCTCAGACATTGTTTCAGTAAATAGTGAGTCCCTGCTCTTTGGCAGGCCGTGTTTTGGGGACTGAGGACAGAGTGGTGAACAGGACAGACGAATGTCTCTGCTGTTATAGAGCTGGTGAGAAACAGAAATAAGGTGATTTTTACCCGGGCAAGTGAGTTTGGCCAATAGATTGGGTACTTTGACAGAGAGTGTAGAGCGTGGATGCTTTTGGCTACAAATAACTGAAAATCCCATTTGTGGGGAAGGGTGGGCTCCCTAGCTCCCATTTCTAGGGGTCCTCCGGGCCGCCTTCTGGGCCCGTCACTTGGCAGCTCCACAGAGGCATGGAGGACCCAGGTTTGTTTGGCCACAGCCCTGGTGTGGCACCGAGGGACACCATGGGCAGTCTCAGTTGGAAGCAGAAGCTTTTTCAAACTCTGTGTGCCCCGAGGACCTCCACTAGCTCACTTCTGTGGCTACGGAATTGTAGGGGTGGCAGCTGCTGCCTTCTTCCAGATGAGGAGAGGGAGAATGGGGAACAGGTTGGGAGGTGGAATGGAAAGGGCTTGCTTTTGGCACGGCTCTTGGAAAGAAAGAATGCTGAGCGGACAGACACAGACTCACACAGGCATCGGCCTCGCACTGTGGCTTCCTCCCGTAAAAGTCCTCGTCCACATTTGCATTTTACAGGCTCAGAACTCTTGCAGGAAAGAATCCTGCTTCTTTTTTTTTTAATCATATTTATTTATTTATTTGACAGAGCGAGAGAGCACAGCAGGGGAAACAGTAGAGGGAGAAGGAGACGCAGGCTCCCTGTCAAGCGGGGAAGCCCAATGCGGAGCTCAATCCCAGGACCATGAGATCATGACCTTAGCTGAAGGCAGAGGCTTTAACCCACTGAGCCACCCAGGTGCCCCAAGAATCCTGCTTCTTTGACTATGGGACCTTTTTATTTTCTAAAAGACACTTAGTAACACGTTCTACCAAAAAAAGTTGGAAAGGTTTTGCTTCCATGCTTCTCCTCCCCACTGCATATTAGAGTCACGTGGTGAGTTTTAAGAAATCCCAAGGCCTGGGCCCCACCCCAGACCAGTTCATTAGAATCACTGAGGGTGGGACCAGGCGTGGGATGTTTTTCTTTTAAAATTCCCCAGATGTTTCCAGGGTGCGGCCAAGGGTGAGGACTACTGCTTTATCGTGTCCTTGGGTGAGCGTCACATTTGTAAAGCTGTATTGTTCACATCTCTGATTATCCAATACTTGTGTGTTGGTTTAAAAAAGAAGAAGGAATCAGAGTACCCAGAATCCTCCAAGACAGTCACATTTGCAAACCAATGTGTTCCTTCCCAGTTTTTTTAAATGCTTGTACTAAAAAACCTGTACAAACTAGGTGGTCCCCCCCTTTTTTTTTTAAGATTTTATTTTTTTATTTGACAGACAGAAATACAGCTAGAGAGGGTACACAAGCAGGGGGAGTGAGAGAGGGGAAAGAGGGCTTCCCGCTGATCAGGGAGCCCGATGTGGGGCTCGATCCCAGGTCTCCGGGATCATGACCTGAGCCGAAGGCAGTCACTTAACCAACTGAGCCACCCAGGCGCCCCATGTTCCCCGTCTTTTCAAAGAGATTTTTTAAGAAGTTCTGGGGACTACTTGAACTGTGTAGGGATTATAGATGACATAATCAGCGGTCTACTTAGGTTTTTAAGGTTATTAATTTTGTGACACATTTGGAATCATTGTGATATAAAAAATGGTGAAACGTAAATGTTGCTTACATCTCACATATCGGAAAACAATGTTCTACACTTCACAGGCATCCTTCTCACAAGAGTCATTTTTCGGGCCATTTGTACATATTTCCAACCTCCCATCATTTCTTCGTCCATCTGAAAGTGTGATACGGTACTTCTTGAACTTCTGTATTGTGTTTTCACTGGAAACCTTATCCCAAGCCTCAGGAATCCAGTCATGTATCAGACAGCTGGGTTTTTTTAATTCCCCTTTTAGTTGTGTATTGGTGATCGCTAAAGTATAGCCACTAACTTACTTTCTTACATATAAAAAATTAAAACAACAGGGGTGCCTGGGTGGCTCAGTTGGTTAAGCAACTGCCTTCGGCTCAGGTCATGATCCTGAAGACCTGGGATCGAGTCCCACATCGGGCTCCCTGCTCTGCTGGAAGCCTGCTTCTCCCTCTCTCACTCCCCCTGCTTGTGTTCCCTCTCTGGCTGTGTTTCTCTCTGTCAAATGGATAAATAAAATCTTTAAAAAAAAAAAATTAAAACAACAAACAAAATCCCTAGGCGTGCCTGGTTGGCTGAGTCGACAGAGCAAGCGACTTAATCTCGGGTTGTGGGTTCAAGTCCCATGTTGGGCATAGAGATTACATAAAAAAAACCCAAGACCTTAAGGAAAAAATAACCTGATATTTTTTTTAAAGGACAGTTACTGAACATGGATAAACGAATGAATGTGAACACATAAAATTGGTTACATAAGCACTTCTTTTTGAGTCAATCAGACTAATCATTCCAATGTGAATAAAAAATTGAGGAAAATGAAATTTCATCCCACCTCGTGGCACTCTGCTTCAAGACAGGTGTCTGTATCACCTTACACACACTTCTTTCAGTTTCCCAAATTCTAGTTTAATGCCTCTAGTTTAATGCCTCGTAAGACTTTTACATCAAGTAGTTTGTTTAAAATAAGTGAATGCTGCTTACAGTTATCTGTCCCTGTTCCTTAATAAACGAATCTTTTAAAGGCCTGTTTAACTGACTTACAAAGCACGTGGAGTGACCAGATCACACCCTGGGGAATATTTCCTAAGTCTGTTATAACACATGCCTCCTATTTATCGTTATGGAAACCAGCATCATTTAAGCTTTGAGGTGCTAATATGTCTCTGCCGAATAGCACTCCATTTAAAATAAGGTAATATAAAAACCCTAAAGACAGCTCTTATTTCTGAGGATCATTTTTGTGTCGGGGCAAATCTTGGATTCAAAGTACACTGATTAGCTTAAACACACAGGGCTAGGTCAGTGCATTTGACTTTCCTGCCATGAGCAGTCATTAGTACCTACCCTCTAAAATGGTTGTGGAGAGTCGGAGATTTCGCACAGACCCACCGTCCCAGGTAGAACATGATCCAAACTGACAGATTATCATTGCTGCAAAAACATCCGTATGATGGAGGCTTCCCCAGGCTATGCTGGGGTACAAGCTCTTTTGCCCTTCTAATATCCAAATCACCCAGAATTCCCAAATACATCCGGCCCAGAGGTTTGGAAGGGGATCACGCAGCATAAAAGCATTTAGCATGGTGCTGTTTTAAGTGTACTGATTCATTGTTATTATTTAAAGTGCATTCCTCACCTTCCCTAATCATCATCATGGAAGTGCAGATGATAAGCACGGGGAGGTCCCATTGCACGCCCACCTCAGCGGCTGAAATAAAAGGCGACATGGGAGGAGATGAGGTCAGAGAATTCCATGGGAAGCCTTGTAGGGACTAAGGCTTTCTCCTAAATGCACAGTGGGAAGGTTCCGAACACAAGACGGATGTGATCTGAGTCATGTTAACAGAGTCCCTCTGGCTGTGTGTGGGAGCAGGGATGGGAGCCAGGAAACTAGGGTGAAAGCTCCTGCCAAGTCCATGGTCCAGGCAGGAGACACTGTGCAGGGAAGTAAGCAGATCCTAATATTTTCAAGGTGGGGCAAACAATAAGTCCGAATGCACTGGGTTGGTGGGATCGGGGTTGGGGAGTGGTGCCTAAGAAGGATGGCGCTAAGGTTTTGGCCTCAATACCACATGAATACTGAAGACACTGAAGACGTTGAATCAAGGACCACCTGAGTAGAGGTTTGCAAAGGGAAGGCAAAGGTGGTGTGAAGAATCGAGACTACACCTTTGGGTGTGTTAAACATCTTAGGCAGCTGTACGAGCCAACTAGGAGGCAGCTGGATGTTTGAGTCTGGAGTTGAGGAGAGGTTCCGGCTGCAGAGGAAGTGTTGGGAGTCCTCAGCAAAGAGACAGTATTTAAAGCCAGGAGGCTAGACGAGATCATCAAGAGAGGGGTGTTGCTAGAGAAGAGAAAAGCTATCCAGAGTCATGATGAAGACTGCCACGCAGACTGGGAAGGGGTGCCAGGAGAGGGGAAACCTGGGGAGCACAGAGCCCCTGAAGCCAGGTGAGGGCAGGCAATGTGCGGGACAAGTAGGGGAATAGGAGCGGGTTCAAGAGAGGGCTTTGGGCAGGATTTGGGGGGTTTTGTTTTGTTTTGTTTTTGAAGAGCAGTTTCAGGTTTATAGAAACTTGATTTCAGAGAGTTGTCCCCACCACTAGCTCTCCCCTGGTTGTTGTATCTCCTGTTAGTGTGCTGTGTTTGTCACGACCAATGAACTGAGATCCGTTTGCATCAGCTAAAGTCCCTCATTTGCACTAGGGTTCACTCTTCGTGTTCTCTGTTCTGTGGGTTGTCACACAGTGACGTGGATTCACTGTCACAGAGTGGGACAGAGTAGTTTCATGCCCCACCCGTCTGGTCTCTTGCTCTCCCCTACCCCCGGTGGCCACTGGCTGATCCTGCTCCGAGACCTGGCCTCGCGTCCACCTGCCCAGCACACCCGAGCTGTGTGAACGTGGGGCCCCGTGTGTCACGTTGGTCGCTCCATCTCTAGTGCTCGAGCCACCACATCTGACACATCATAGCTGCACAGTAAAAAGGTGTGAAATGAATGTCTTTTCTGATTTGGAGAGGGACTAGAACTTGAAGGGGACCTTGGAATCAGAGGATGTCACTCCAGGGTGTGACAAAAATGTGTCTTACAGACCTGAGCTTCTGTCCCCAGTGAGCCTCTCCCCTCCTCCCCTTCATGAGAGTTAGGGGGAAGGAATGATCGGAAATGTCACCCAGACATCAGGTGCCCCCAAACTAACTGTTGTCCTCTGGCAGGACTGACATGGCTTCCCCATCTGTGAAATGGGATAATACCAGTATTGACCCCACAGAGCTGTCGTATGATGTCAAGATGATAATGCGGTGAAACACCGTAGGTGTTAGTAAGTGTGAGCTGTTGTTAAAAGTAATATCACCATTCTGACTTCAGGGCTCTCACCAGCTGGTGGGGGAGATATACCAAATCATCCCTCAAATAACCACGTGACTTAACTGGCAAGTAAACTCTTAAGAAGATGCCAAGATGCCTTGAGACAGTAGCAGGGTGGGAGATGAGGGTCTTATTCGAAGCAGGTGGTAGGTCTTGGGAGGGTCCAAGAAGACTTTTCCTAAAGAAGTGCCTCTCCAGCCTAGACTTGAAGGATGAAGAGGAACTCCCCCAGGGGCAAGGTTTAGGGCAGAGAGAATAGCTTGTACAGAGGCCCTGAGATGGTGTGCAGCCGAAGCATGAGTGGGCCAGAGGGGGGTGAGGGGGGTGATCCATAGGCCTGGTGGTGAGAGAGAGGGCATGAGCAGGGGGTGGACTTTCTTCCCACAGCCCCTAGGAACCACAGAAGGGTTTTAAGGAGAGCAGTGACACTGTTCAGCTCAGTTTGGTTTTTTAACTCCTACGTATACTTTCAAGGCTCGGTGGCCTGACTCCTTTCCCTAGGACAGTTTGTACCACCTGCTACAAGCCAGGGGCAGGGCGACACGCCCCAGCCCTCCCCTGCCACACAGGACCTTGAGGCATGCTATGGTCCGGCCTCTCAGTGTACAAGGTTGAAAGGAACCTTCCGTAAGGAGAAGTGCCTCGTTTCAGACTCCCGGCTCCCTGGGAAGGCAGCGGCTTGCCAGCCCGGGCCAGGCCACCGGGAGGCCCACCGCACTGGTCCCAGCAGCCCCACCTGTGCCGCGGGAAGTCTCTGGGCCTCCCTGACTCCAGAGAAGGGACCCAGTGCACTCCCCGTGAAGAGTGCCTCATTTACCCCCCAAACCTGGAGCTGCCAACAGCACCCTCCCTCCCCAGTTCCCTGTTTCTTTTATAAGATGCCAACCAGTGTGTTCTCTTGGTTCCCTCTTCTGGCCAGGCCCCGGAAAGGAGCAGGACCGGAGCAGGATGGGTCAGGGAGGGGAGTTTCCAAATTACCTTTGTTTCCTCAGTCTGGCCCAGGAAATAGCTGTTTTTGTGGGCCAATTGTCTGGCGAGGCCCCCTGCCAGTGCCCTGGCCCTGCAGTGTGGGCCCAGGTGAGTCTGCCAGCAACCCCGCAGGCCTGGGCATGGTGTTGGATTCCTGGGGTGCAGAGAGACCCAGACACCCTGAGCAGCCTCTCTCCAGTAGGGACCTCCATCAGTGGCTCAGTAAGTGGGGGCCCTTGCTGTCCCTTGCTGTGCCCGTGACTGTCTGCTCCCAGAGCGAGGAGGGTTCTGACGCCATGGGGAGGGCAGCCTCCCTCATGTTGGGTGCCTTGTCTTAGGAAATCCACAGAGCTTGCAACTGCGGCCCCTTAGCTGTGCCGCCCACGCAGCTGAGAGACTCTGACAGAGACTCTTAAACAGATGGGCTCCTCGTCCAGGCCCGGTCCTTGCTCTTACATGTGTTCTGGGTATTATTCACTCATTTAATCCTCCCAACCGCCCTAGGAGGGAGAGACTATCGGTTTTATAGATGAGGAACAAATAAATAAAATCTTTAAAAATAAATAAATAAATAAAGAGAAAGGGGCGCCTGGGTGGCTCAATTGGTTGAGCGACTGCCTTTGGCTCAGGTCATGATCCCGGAGACCCAGGATCAAGCCCCACATCGGGCTCCCTGCTCAGCGGGAAGCCTGCTTCTCCCTCTCTCACTCCCTCTGCTTGTGTTCCCTCTCTGGCTGTGTTTCTCTCTGTCAAATAAATAAAATCTTAAAAAAAAAAAAATATATATATATATATATATATATAGATGAGGAAACTGCGGCACACACAAGCAGCCCACTCACCTGCACCACACAACTAGAAAGTGGCAGAGCAGGATTCAAACCCAGGCCCTCTGACTTCGTAATTACCGTGCCGTGACTGCCCACACGCCCCCTGCCACCTGCCGCACTGCCCTTACCGCACGGCTGTTGATTCTCTCCGCGGCGCTTACCGTGATCAGTTTGTTGCCTGCCTACACCCTTTGGCACGTACGATCCTCCGGTGACACAGATGACATGATACAAATGACGCGTCTTGTTCGTTACTATAAGCCCAGGATAGTATCTACGATGGTACCTGGCACACAGGAGCTGCTCGGTCTGTCTGGGTTGAATGAACGAACCAAAGCTGCCAGTGAAGAGGATGTCAAGACACTGGCTCTCTCGTACTCTGCTGGGGGGAATATCAAATGGTAAGCCGCTTGCCAACACAGGCTGCCTATTTATTTATTCATATTTTTTAAGATTTTATTTATTGGAGAGGGAGAGTGGCAAGAGAGAGAGAGAGAGAGAGAGTGCTCAAGCAGGGGGATGAAGAGAGGGCGAGGGAAAAGCACACTCCCCACTGCAGGGAGTTCAACACAGGGCAGACTGGCAATTTCTTTTTTTTTTTTTTAAGATTTTATTTATTTCTTTGGCAGAGAGAGATCACAAGTAGACAGAGAGGCAGACAAAGAGAGAGGAGGAAGCAGGCTCCCTGCTGAGCAAAGAGCTCAATACGGCCTCGATCCTAGGACCCTGAGATCGTGACCTGAGCGGAAGGCAGAGGCTTAACCCACTGAGCCACCCCGGCACCCCCAGACTGGGAATTTCTTAAAAATTAAATATGCAACTATCCTATGACCCAGCCATTGCATTCTTGGGCACTTATCTATCCCAGAGAAGTAAGACTACTGTTCACATAAGAAGCTGCTCACAGTTTCCACATGGCAGCCGGAAACCGGAACCGGCCTAGATGTCCTTCAGCCAATGAATGGCTAAACCAGTTCTGGTACCTCCATGGCCTGACAGGCTGCCCAGGAGCTAGAGGGGGCTGACTGTTGATAACGCACACCAGTGCAGATGAACCCGAGGAAAGAAGCCAATGGTGACACACAATAACCATTACCCAGATGCCATCTAGGACTTCATAGCCAGAGAGGAGAAGTCAATGCCTGGCTTTCAAGCTTCGAAGGACAGGCTGACTCTCTCAGTAGGGGGAATGCAGCTGGCGTTGCAGCTGACTTCAGGTTGAAGCCCGTGCTCCCGGACCGTTCTGAAGATCCCAAGGCCCTGAAGAGTTATGCTCCATCAACTCTGCCTTGGAACAGCCAAGCCCAGATGACAGCACATCTGTTTACAACATGGTCTGCAGACTATTTTAAGCCCACCGCTGAGACCAACTGCTCAGAAAAAGAAGATTGCTTTCAAAACCCCACTGCTTACGGACAAGGCACCTGGTCACCCAAGAGCTCCAATGGAGATAGACAGTGAGATCATGTTTTCCTTCCTGCTGACACAATATCCACTCTGCAGCCAGCGGGTCAAGGAGTCATTTTGACTTTCGGCTTATTATTTAAGAAATGTATCTTGTTGGGGGCGCGTGGCTGGCTTAGTCAGTTGAGTGTCTGACTCTTGGGTTTTTGAGGGGTTCAGTGGAGGAAGTCGCTGCACATGTGGTGGAAACAGCAAGAGAATTCAAATTGGAAGTGGAGCCTTAAGATGGGACGGAACTGTGGGGATCTCATGATCAAACTTTAATGGACGAGGAGCTGCCTCTTGTGGAGGAGGAAAGGAAGTGGTTTCTCGAGGTGGAGTCTACTCCAGGTGACAATGCTGTGAAGACTGTTGAAATGACAGAGGATTTAGAATATGACATAGACTTAGTTGATAAAGCACCAGCAGGCTCTGAGAGGATTGGCTTTTTTTTAAAAGCAGTTCTCCTGGGGCGTAAAATGCTTTGAAACAGCATCACATGCCAACGGTAATCGTTTATGAAAGGAAGAGTCGATCAGTGTGGCAAATTTTACTGTTGTCTTTTTAAAAATTACCACAGCCCCCCCACCACCACCAGCCTTCAGCAACTGCCACCTTGATCAGTCCACAGCCACCGACACGGAGGCAAGACCCTCCACCAGCAGAAAGATTAGGACTCTCCAAAAGCTCAGAGATGATGATTGGTCAGCATTTTTTAGCAATAAAGCATTTTTAAATTAAGACAGCTACACTGGGGGGTTTTTAGACATAACACTATGGCACACTTTAAAAAAGACAGTATAGTCTCAACGTAACTCTTATATGCACAGGAAACAAAATTCATTTGACTCACTTTATTGAAATAATCACTATATTACTGGCCTAGAACTGACCCCACGTTCCCTGCAAGGTATGCCTCTATATGGCGTCTCGCAGTGTCTTACAAGTATATGTGAGTCGTGGTGGAGGGTGGCTCTGGTCAGAGGGGAATGGCCATGGAGTGGTGAGGTTATCTGTTTATCCTGAGGTCAGCCTCCTAAGGGGTTCAGGCAGGGGAGGGACCTGGCCGCGTTGGCATTTCTGAATGAGCCTGGCTACTGCAGGAGAGATTGGGGTGTAAGAATCTGGTAAGGGAGAGCTCTGCCGCAAGGGAACCTGAGCGTGGAGACAAGGGAACCTGCTGGTGAGCCTTGTAGGGGTGCGGCAGCCCAGCACCCTGGGGAGAGGAGTTGGAGCGACTCCTGAATCCTAACTTGCCCATCCTCCTCCTGTGTTTGGCCACAGAAGTCTGCAAAGGGGCTTTGTGTGCCCTGGCTCCAGCCTCATCGTTCAGGTGGGGAAAATGGCTTGATAATCACCCGTACACCACCATGAGTCTCTAAGAACACATTTTACTCCGTTAATATGCGTTACCAGCCAGCCCCCATGTCTTGTTCGGTGTGTGGATTACACAGGTGTCGACATAGGTCAAAATTCATTAACCTGTGCACTCAACAGGTGCACATATGTGATCCTACCTCAGTAATTAAATACCTTCCATCAGGGCGCCTGGGCGGCTCAGTTGGTTAAGCGACTGCCTTCGGCTCAGGTCATGTTCCCGGGAGACCCGGGATCGAGCCCCACATCGGGCTCCCTGCTCGGCGGGAGGCCTGCTTCTCCCCCTCTCACTCCCCCTGCTTGTGTTCCCTCTCTAGCTCTGTTTCTCCCTGTCAAATAAATAAATAAAATCTTAAAAAAAATAAAAATAAAAATAAAAAAAATAAATAAATAAATACCTTCCATCAAATCGTAATGATAAACAGCTCATATTCATTGAGCCTGTGCTCCGTGCCAGGCTCCACGCTAAGCACATGACATGTGTTGATCCGTTGTATTGGCTTGACAGCTCTGTGAGAGGGATACTTCTGTTGGTGTTCTATGGCCGAGGCAGCGCGGGGGAACTCCAGTCCGTGGTCACAGGGCTGCCTTGTCGCAGAGCAGCGATGGGCGCCCAACACAGGCTAACCATGGGGCTCAGGTCCCTCTGAGCTTCAGTCGTTTTGCTTGGGCCTTTCCCTTGATCCTGATGGAACGGTGATCCGCCAAAGCCAGTGGGAGTCTCCTCGTTGAGGGCCTCAGGCCACATGGTAGTTCAGAGAGCCCTGCTGCTGTCGTCAGATCTTCCGGGAGCCTGGGTCCAGAAGTCTGACCTTTGATTCAGGAACAGAGCCCCGCAGGAGGGCCCGGGCTGGACTTTCTTGTTCGCTCTCCTCCCCGTCTCCAGCCTGCTGGGGATTAACCCCCTGCCACTATCAGGAGAAAGAGAACATAGGATGCTTACTGCAGCTCAGCTCTTGTGATGAATGAGGGCAACAAAGTCACCCGCCGCCATGGGAGATTCCTGAGTCCTTGCGCACAAAGGAGAGGGCAACCGGCTGCGTCTGCGGCATCACGTGTAGGGACGTCTGCGCAGGCAGGGGGACGTGCAACCTGAGACCTGTACATAATCTCCGTATGTCGGGATCAGGTGTCTCTGAAGCCCCCCTTTCCCTCTTGCAGAGATGTTTCCTTGTTAACAGTCAGAAAATGGCTGCCTTGTTTATAGGTGCCAGTTAGGACGCTCTTAGTCGCAAGTAACAAAACTTGATGTCATGTGACCAAATAGACGTCCCCAGACATCTGTTGGGCAGTGGCCATCAGGGGGGTAGGGTCAGCAGCTCAGATGTCTTATCGCCCAGGACTCAGGTTCTCAGTATTAGCTTCATCCTAGTGTGGAGAGATATAGATGGATGGATGTCTCTTTGTCCCAGAATGGCTGCCAGTGACAGTCAGAGCCACTTCTTTCTTGTTCACAGACATTGGGGGGTCGGGGGGAAGCCCATTCCTCATGGGTTATAAATACTTCCTTTAGTCTATGATTGGTCCCACTTAGGTCATCCCCCCCCCCCCCGCCCCTCACCAGGCCCATCAGATCACCTGAGGAATGCCACACCTTGACTGCCCTTGACCAGTTGGGTCCATTATCCAGGAGAAAAGGGAATGGGTACGGAGCAGACAACCAGATGCCTGCCACAGCTGGGAAGGGCCTCCAAACTCAGTCCCTGACCCAGGCTCACTAAATTAAAAAAAAAACTGTCAGGCCCGACAGATGGTGGTATTTAAGAACACAGACACATGTTTTCTTTTGAAGAAGTAGAGTGATTTGTGTCCAGTTTCTGCCTTCTGCCTGTTCATGCACCCAGATGAGGAGAGTCAGTCTCCCACACACCACTTGTCCGTTGGCAGAAACGGTATGTGTGGTGCCTCCTTCCTCAGTGGTCAGGTTTTTCTTACTTCTTCCTTCATTCTCCGTCCTTCCCTTCCTACCCTCACTCTGAGGTGTGTGTGGTATGTCTAGAGCTATGTACATATCTTTGCAAAATATACACTGAAATTGGAATAAGAGCTTCCAGAAGTAGTTTGGGACTCTGTATCTCAGCCTGTTTTTTCTGGTTTTCCCCAAACAGCAAGTTTTGAGATGAGCCAGGTCGCTCCCCGACCTCCAGTGTGTTGTGTCCACTGGACAGTCGTATGTGATATGTATCTGTCACTTCTCACGTTTCCAGTCCCTGGTGTGGCACCCAGGTCATGCCTGGCTCCCCACCACCACAGGTGGCACTCTGTGAACACCCCATACCTGTGTCCTTCTGAGTCCCTGGGGTTTATATCCAGGGGTCATGTTAGGGCAGGGATAGACATTGCTTTTCCTCTAGGAGTGGCTGGGATGTTGTCCGTGAGTCGGCTCTGGCCCATGCGCCCCCCTCCCCCAAAGTGCGGCAGAGTCCTGCATTCCCCATTCATTTGTCCCCGTTTGCTTTTATTCACCTTCGTCATTTGTGCCAAGCCAGTGAAGTTGGGGTCTCAGGTTGCTAGTCTGGTTTAGGGCTCCTTCCTGCCTCCTGCACCTGTTACCAGACTCAGGCCTTGCTTGGCATGAGTGGCCCATCCAGAGATGAAATGGGGCAGGAAGGGCACGGTCATCAGGGCCACACTCTGGAGCTGGCTGGCCGAGGTTCATGTCCTCACCCTCCCATCTAACCTGGCAGGTTGCTCAACCTCCCTAAGTCTGAGTTTTCTGAAGTAGAAAATGGACACAACGGCTGCATCTGTATCCTAAGATAGTTTGAAGGTTTAAAGAGATAATACATTTAAAGCCTCATGGACAGTATCTGGCCTCTGTGTGATATGAAAATACCAGCAGTTATCCTTGTCGTCATGACTGAGTGTTGTAAAGTGTCTGAACATTCAAATATTTTGCCCTCTCCTTTCTTTTAATTCACCACAGACTGCCCGCCTGTGGAGGCATTTCTGGCTTCTCTGCCAGCTTTTTAGGAAGCTTGAGAGAGATTATAGTGAAACTTGTAAAAAGACAAATCAGGCCTGGATATACTCCTCTCTCCACATTTGGGTGGGTGGTATACACTCGTTTGCATGTATGTGGTTTTATTTTTAATTTTTTAAAATGCGATATGTGAATTCTTAAAAATGTCAACATTATAAAGTATAGAAGCTAAATATTGAGAATCTCGCTCCTCCTTTCCCTGCACCCTCCTCCAGTCTCACTTCCTGGAGAGAACAGAACCTCTGTAAACAGTTGGGAGTGTCCCTGCCATACCATTAAGGGTGAACAAGGGGCCAAGCGACCTGGACCTACATCTTGGTTCCGAGACTGACGGGCTGTGTGGCCTAGTGTGTTAGCAGGCTGCCGCTGTCCTAACAAAGCATCACAGCCTGGCTGGTTTAAATAACAGAAATTCATTTTCTCCAGTTCGAAGATTTCCAGTCTAGGACCAAGGTGCCAGCAGGGTTGGTTTCTTCAGAGACTTCCCTCCTTGGCCTGTGGGCCGCTGCCCACCTGCTTCTGCCCTCATTTAAAGGCCTTAATCTCCAAACTCAGTCACATTCCAAAGCACTGGGGTTGAGACATCAGCATCTGACTTTGACATCCTGTGCCTCAGTTTCCTCCTCTGCAAAATGGAGACCGTAACTGTATCTAGCTCAGGGGGGTTTAATGAACATACGATATATAACGTATGTATGAAGTGCCGGCCCTTGGTCAGTGTTATTATTCATGTCTGCACTTCTCTTGATGTTGGAGTTGCTGGGTCCATAGCTGTTCCTGGTTTTAATTTAATAACTGACAAATTGCCTTCAAAGAAGCTTCTGCCAGCTGATACCCCCACCCACAGAACAGGGACCAGTTTTTTCTTGCCTCTTGGTTTTTGTTTTGATAATGGAAACTTTCAAACATTTCCAGAGGTAGAAAGAAGAGCATACAGAACCCACAGGTACAGGCTTGTTCCCGGAGCCTGTCATTCCTGGCACACGGCCAAGCACACATCATCCATCCCCCTGCCTTTGGATTAGTTTGAAGCAGTTTTCCAACATCAGATTGTTTTGTATGGGAGGGGTTTAAACGCCACTCTCACAGTGCGCCTGCACCTTATGGAAGAGAGCAGGCTATTTGCATAAAATAATCCTTGATTTGTGTGGTACTTTCCACTTTCTAGGTGCATCTTCTCCCTTCATTCTCAGATGTCCCTAAAATGCAAGCAAGACGTGTATCTGTCAAGAAAACAGCATCCAGATATTTCTAGCTATTTACTCCAGGTATTTTAGGCGAAAGGAATTCAACTCAGAGAATTTGGTTAAATGAGTGATGGAGGAACAGGCAAACCAAGCAGGGATAGGAAGGCAGTCCTGAGACTAGAGACCCAGAGCTAGAGGAACACAAGGGGGAGTTGGTATTACTGAAGCCCAGGGCAGTAGGGGTGGAGGGTGAGAGGGAGAAGCATCCCTATTGGCTGAACTTAACAAGGAATCCTGAGAAATGTAGTCCCCTGTGATTCAGAGCGGGGCTGAAGGTGGACAGGCAATGGACCAATCAGGGAAATAGATACCCATTGTATAGATTAGAAAACCAGAATGTCGGGGCGCCTGGGTGGCTCAGTTGGTTGAGCGACCGCCTTCGGCTCAGGTCATGATCCCGGAGACTCGGGATCGAGTCCCACATCGGGCTCCCTGCTCGGCGGGAAGGCTGCTTCTCCCTCTCTCACTCCCCCTGCTTGTGTTCCCTCTCTGGCTGTGTTTCTCTCTGTCAAATAAATAAAATCTTTAAAAAAAAAAAAAGAAAGAAAGAAAGAAAACCAGAATGTCTAAATGGCCTGATCAGGAGAGCGTTGCTTGGCGATAAGCCCCATCGGGGACGCTGGAGTCCCTTGGTCACCCGAGAAACCTGAGGCAGCTCTTTGGGCCTTGCCTGCCAGCTGCTAGCCACTGCTGCCTAGAACAGGCCTCCCTTGGGAGGCTCAAGGCCATTTGCCCATGGTTACAATTTCTTCCTTTGCTGGAGGGATCCTGTCCAACCTCCCCCGACCCTGGGTTCCAACAAGACACTCCCTTTGTTCCTGTCAGAGGACTGACTGGGTTGTGCTGTGACCTAAGGAAAGCCTCCCTGAGGACTCTGTGTCTACAAGCAGAGCGGCATGCTCCAGGGGCCGCCAGCTTTGTGAGGTGGGGGGGGGGGGGCGCTGCGGGGACCACGGGTAGTACCAGATGTGCAGACAAGGGAGTTAAAAAGGGTAGGCAGTCCGTCCTCAAGAGAGCCCCCAGTCAGACGATGAGGCGTGCTAACAGTAACTGGGTGCTTCTCAGGGGCGCCTGGGTGGGTCAGTCGGCTAAGCGTCTGCCTTTGGTTCAGATCATGACCCTGGGGTCCTGGGATTGAGCCCCACATCGGGCTCCTTGCTTGATAGGAAGCCTGCTTCTCCCTCTCCCACTCCCCCTGTGTTCCCTTTCTTGCTGTCTCTTTCTGTGTGCCAAATAAATAAATAAATTTTAAAAAACAAAAAACTGGGTACTTCTCATAAAGCAGGCCTGTTCCAAGTACTTTGTACTTCACATGGATTAACTTCGTTAGTTCTCCTAGTAATCCTGTGAGGTCAGTATGACTAGTACTCTTAGAGAAGAGAAAGAATTAAGTCACTTGCCCAATCACACAAGCTAACATTCCTGGCGGTCACCTACATGAGGCTTTGCTCCAGAGCTGTATGTATTAGCCGATTTCTTTAAAAGATTCTATTAATTTATTTTTAGAGAGAGGTCATGAACAGAGAGAGGGGGAGAGAGAATCTCAAGTGTACTCTGCCTCTGAGCGTGGAGCCTAACACAGGGCTTGATCTCATGACCCTGAGATCCTGACCTGAGCCAAAATCAAGAGTGGAATGCTCAACTGACTGAGCCTCCCCAAGCGCCCCTAAATATTAACTCACTTAATGTTCATGTCAACCCTGTGAGGAAAGTACTTCTGTTATTTCCATTTTACCAGGTGAGGTAACTGAGGCACAGGGAGGTTGAGTGGCTGGCCAAAGTCATATGGCAGAGCTAGGATTCAAACTCTGGCAACCCACACTCTTAGCTGCCACACTGCACTGAGGCAAAGAATTGCCATTTGCTTGCAGAGTGCTTTCTCCTATACTTTTTCAGATTTTGACTTCTTAAAGGAGAGACAGATTATGGTAGCCATTTGACGGGCAAGGAGATGGACAGGATGAAAGCAGTGGAGTGTGATAGCAGGGAGCACATGTCCCCATCATCACACCAGGTCTTGTCTAAGAGCCACACACACAGGGCTTATCAAAGTTCCTTTCCAAACTGTTTCTCTCTGAGGTAAATACAGACGAGGGAGCTGAAGCAGGGGGAAATGAAGCCGCCTTGTTCAGAGCTGGGAGATATGCTGCAGTACTCCGGTCCTGGTACTACAGACTCTGGTGCCTGTGCTGTCAACAACCCTCTGCAGATCTCCAGGGAGGTCAGTTAGGATCATTCACCAGACGCTGACTGTGTGTCAAGCACTGTACTGGTGCTGAGAGACAACAGTGAACAAAATTGGCATGGATACTCATTCTCAGGGCGCTCACATTCAAGTATTTGGATTCAAGCAGGGCTGGCATTGGCAGCGTTCACCAGCTGCCATCCATTTTAATTGCCTGTTGCCTGTGCCATACTGGTTTCTAAATACTTTGTATCTCAGCCTGGAATAGAATTAGCTGATACTCTGCAGTTCTGGGATGCTTCAGCAGCTCCACATGTCAGAAGCCCAAGTGTGTGCTTCTGAAAATATTTCTAGACTGTCCTCATGGTTGCAAAATGGTTGCTGTGGCTCCAGCTATCACATCCTGTCATAGCCACCAGGCAGGATGCAGGGAGCCAGTCAGGACCATGTTTCTGCTCTTTTATCAGGAAGGTTCCCCCCCCCCCGCCCCTCCCCTTCTAGCAGATTTCCAGCAGATTTCTCAGCAACAAAAGTGAGTGTCTGATTTTTTCAGCATCAATATTGGCAAATAAGCAAAGGAGAATAGCGTTGGAATGTTATGGGGACGCCAGTGAGAATGTTTACTTTGGCTTAGGGAGCCCGCTTTGCCTTCTGCTCCGGCCTGGCCCCAGGGGTTTTTCTTCCTGCCATGGATACTGATGCATTTACTCATGCAGTAAGGCAGGAGAGCCCAGAGGTTAGAAGCATGGACTCTGGAATCAATCAGCAGGATTGGAACCCAGCTTTGCCATTTACCAGCAGTGTGACCTTGGCCTTCAGTTTCCTGTTGTATAAAACGGAGATGGTAATAGTATGGAGCGAATGGGTGAATATGCACAAAGCTCACAGAACGATGAAGCAGGCATAAGGAAGAGGAAGGGTCGATGTGTAGAGTGCAGGGCAGTTACGGCTGAGGCCCAAGGCCAAGGCCAGGAGGCAGGGACGCTGCTTCAGGTCCACAGGTTGGGAGTTAGTTAAGAGTCCTGGGGCTGTTGGGCCTGTGAGTTGCAGATAGTTTGCAGAGAGAAATCATCTTTGGACCCAAGTTTATTTTGTTTTGTTTCTTTTAAAAAAAAAGATCACCTAGAGGAGGCAAAACTATAGTTTGGTCATGAGGAAAGGTCTCTGGAAGAGAAGACCCACAGCCTCCATTTTGGTAATCATGGAATCAGTTATTGGGCACTGAATTGGACACTGTGCCCTGTGCTTTATATTTATTCTTCAGTGAGCCCTCCTAGCCACTCATGAAGTTAAGGGTGGCATTCCTGTCCTCCAGAAGAGTCACTGGACCTTCCCCACGTCTTCAGTCATTGCCCCTTTAGCCAGTGTGTGTTGAGCACCTGCCACCAGCCCAGCACTATTCTGTGTGGTGGGGAGTGAGCAGTAGAGGGTCCGCCTTCTGTGCAGCTCATGCTTCTGGTGTGGGGGATGGACAAGCCGGCCCCTGAATGGAGAAGCAAATCGAAGCCAAGCTTTCTCCAAAGCCGGTAATCTTGACTAAGATTCAAGATGCTACTGGAAAGTGGTTAGGGATACAAGCTCACATCCAGCCTCATCTCTTCCTGGCTCTGTGACCTCCCCTCATAGATCTTCAGTTTCCTTCTATGTGACTTGAAGACCTGGATGGGACTTCCATCCCTCAAGAATATAGCCTGCTAGGAGTAACAGGAAGCCAGCAAGCAGTAGCTTAACTCAGGCAACAGTTTTTCTCCGGCACACAGAAAGGGAGGGGAGTACGAGTAGCCTGGGCTCCTCTGACTCCTTGCCCTGCTGTCCCCAGCATGTGGTTTGCAGCGTCACCATCACAACATGGCTTCCTCACCTCCAAGTCTGGTATCCGCATTCCAGGAAGGGGTGTGTTAGCTGAGCTTACTCCTTTCTACTGGAAAGCAGTAGCTTTACCAGAAGACACCCCCCCACCCCCAGCAGACTTCCACTGAACCTCTCACTGACAAGACTGGGCCACAGAGTTGGCCCTAGCTGCAGGGGAACCTGGGAGAGCAGGCATCCTGCTGCTACAGTGGTTCAGACTTCTCTCAAGGAAGGAGGGGGGTTTGGATTGGCACAGCACCGGAGGCTGTGCAGCCACAAGTATGAGGCCCTTTGGCATCCGGAGCAGCCCCCCAGTGGAGAATAATGTGCTCTTCTGCTGAGGGCCTGCGTTCTTGTTGTTGAGAACGGACACTGCCCTGTGCTCAGTCTCCTCCTCTGCCTGTTGGGAATGAGAAACCTTGCCTCCCGGCCTCCTGAGCAGCACCTATGAGCCTATGAAAACCTGCGTGGGAAAGACTTTGAGGTACATCCCACCCTGTAGGAGGGCTGGGGCTGGCCTCTGTTTGGAAGGTTGTCTGTTTTTCTTAAAGCTCAGCTCAGCCCTGGCAGCCCAGACATATTGACCTGAAATGGCTCATTTCTTCGTATCTCCATCCCGCTCTGGTCTGAGGAGTGCGAGCGCGAGAGGGGAGTGACTGCCCGCATCTCTGTGACCCTGTCTGACATAGCACCCTGTACTCACCTGCTATTCAGCTTCAAAGTGAAGCCCGTAGAACTCTGCTTCATACGAAGAAATGGCCAGATCCTCTCTTGTTTGTCCCCTTCTCTGTGCCAGCGCTGTCCTTGTCCTGAGCCACACCAGTCTTCCCGTCACCCCCAGGGATGGCCACCAGCCTCCTCCCAGGACTCTGCTGCTTGTCGGGTTCACTACCTACATGCTCCAAACATGCTGGGACCTTTGCACCTGCTGCCTCTGTCTCCCTCCCCTACCACCAGCCCTTTCAAGAAGCCTTCCTTGACCACCCACTGTGCAGCATCCTGTTCTTCCCTTTATCCTTTGACCCTTTATCCTCTCCCCAGCTCGCTTTGTGCTGACACGTGTACTGGGTAAAGGCGCTCAGGCCATGCATGTCTCCCTTCTCCAGCCAAAGGGCAGAGAAGGGTATACCTCATTCACTCCTTCCTTACCTTGTTGGTTCCCAGGAAATATGCGTCTGGTGAATGGAAATCAGTTCCTTGAATGGTAACTTCCTGCTTCGGTTTCCCTGATTTTGAAAAGACATTCATTAAAGGTAATTTGGGAGACTATAGGAAGGTAGAAAGGGCCCGTTTTCAAAAATTACTCGTAATCCCAGCACCAAGAACTAACCCCAGTTAACATTTTCGAGCATTTTTTTTTTCAGTCTTTTTTCTCTGACTGCACCTGCACACGTATATATAAACATTTAACATCCTAAGGTTGTACGATGAGACTGTGGTAATTTATTTACCCATTCTTCTGTTGTTGGACATTGGGGTTGGTTCTCTTCTTTTGCTTTCTAACCAATGCCACACATTTTTTTTCTTCATTTCCATTGTTTCTTTGGGATCAGTTCCCAGAAGTAGCATTAGAGGCTCAGAAGGTAAGAACATTTTTAAAAGTTCTTGCCAGATTGCCTCTAGAAAGGTTCCATCAACTGTGAACATTTAAAAAAAAAAAAAAAGGGAAGAAGAATAAGAAAGCTGTCCTAGGAATGAGTGGCTGATTTCCTGGTGTCCTGGACTCCTAGAGAGAGCCATTGTCTTAGGCTCCTGAGGGACTGGTAGCCCCTGCGAACCCTTCTGCCTTGGTCTTAGTCCCTCAGCAGGATGTTTGATTACAGTGTTGTGCAAACAGAGTAGTAGGCTTTCGCCATCTGCCAGCTGGTCCTTGGGCCGACAAGAGGCTTTGCCCCTAGTCGAGGGTCAGGACTAGAGTCTTTCTAGAGCTCACTGTGGGATCCCTGCAGGAGATCTAGGTTGCATACTAGCATGGCCCCACAGCCCCTCTGCCCTGTAAAGGCCTCCTCCAAGTGGATGCGGGTCCTTGCCCTTCTGTCCCCCAGCTGTCATGTGTGAGCTGTCCCAAAACCACCACTGTGCGTGTAGCCCCCACTCTCGCCGCCTCCCCTGGGGCCAGGAGGAAGTGCACTGTCCCCCAGCATGCCCAGGATGTTTGTGCTCCGCTGGCCCGGTGAAGTGGCTCTGCCGGTTCTGGGAAGTGGAAACCTTTCTCATGGGAGAGAAAGTGAATTTTGAGCCAGGGGAGCGAGTGACTGGGGTAGCTCTGGGATACACACATACAACACACATGGGTCTTCAGAGAGGGTCTTATCTGTTTTTTCTTTTTAAGATTTTTTTTTTAAAAAAAGTTTTTTTTTCTTTTAAGATTTTATTTATTTATTTGACAGAGAGAGAGATCACAAATAGGCAGAGAGGCAGGCAGAGAGAGAGGAAGAAGCAGGCTTCCCGCTGAGCAGAGAGCCCAATGCGGGCCTCGATCCCAGGACCCTGAGATCATGACTTGAGTCAAAGGCAGAGGCTTTAACCCACTGAGCCACCCAGGTTCCCTTAAAGATTTTGTTTATTTGTTTATTTGAGAGAGAGTTGGCAGGGGTGGGGGGGATGGAGAGGCAGGAGAGGCAGAGGGAGAGGGAGAGAATCTCGAACAGACTGCACTCAGCACAGAGCCCAATGCGGGCCCCACCCCATGACCCTGAGATCATACCTGAGCTGAAACCAAAAGTCGGGTGCTTAACCTACTGAACCACCCAAGGCCCCTCAAAGAGGGTCTTATCTACTTTTTAAAAATTACACATGTAATAGAAGAGTATAAGCTCATTGTTTAAAATGAACCGATAAAATGCAAAAGACTTTAAAACTTTATTATTGTAAAATATAATATTTGCACCAAGAAGTGTGTAAAATGTAAATACATGGTTTAGTGAACAGTAGTAAAGCAAGCACTCATGTAATGTCCACATCAAGAAAGAGAATCTTGGGGTGCTTGGGTGGTTCATTCGTTAGCATCTGCCTCTGGCTCAGGTCAGATCCTGGAGCCCCCGGATTGAGCCCCGCATCAGGCTCCCTGCTCAGCAAGAAGCCTGCTTCTCCCTCTCTCACTACTCCTGCTTGTGTTCTCTCTCTAGCTGTGTTTCTCTCTGTCAAATAAATAAAATCTTGAAAGAAAGAACAAAAGAAGGAAAGAAAGAAAGAGAAAGACAGAAAGAAAAACAGTCTTGCCAGTTAACCCAGAACCATCTATGTACCCCTGCCATCCGAACCCTGTCCCTCCCCCAGAAGCCTCTACTCTTCCACACTTCCGTAGTCACCATTTCTTGCTCTTTGAAGGTTTATTCGCCTAGGAGAGTAACCCTAAGTAACATGATTGTATTCTGCCTGTTTTTGAACTTTATATAAATGAAATCAAGCCTCTTTTACTCAGAATCCTGTCTGAAAGCTGCATTCTGGTTTTGACGTCAGCACATTTCTGGAACCAAAGCTCATTTCCATGGACACACAGACAAGCTTTACAAATGTTCGTATTCGTGCATTTTGTTTGAGGAGTCTTAGAAAAAAATATGACTCCAATACTGGTGTGATTATTAAGGTTTTAGTAAGTGACCTGGTTGAAAGGATTATCTTAAGCAAATATTAGTACAGGTGGTCCACTATGGTGGCCAAGTGGAGACACGTAACTTTGAGACGTTTGGGAGCTGGGAAGTTGAGGATAAGATGATTACACGCACATGTACCCTGTTGCTCCCCTCCCTGGGGTGACCACCTATGGGGAGAGACTGCTCTTCCAAATCTTTGCTCTGCATCGACCCAGGTGGTTATATGGATATAAAGTACATAGCATGGAAATTTTTTTTATACTGATTTTTTTTTTAATTGTAAGAGAGAGTATGCTATTCTTCTGTACTACTTCTGAATACATTCTTCTTGGAGTTTCTGAGTTTACTCTCTGATTAAAGCAACCAACTTCCTTGTAAGATTCCACATCGGTGAGGGGTAAGACAGCATAAATTCTTCCTAGAATATGAGAAATTAGGGGCCCAAACAGTGTGCCATGTGCCAGTGGTGGTTTTCCTCAGCAGACAGTTTGGGATCTGCCTCCTGCATTTTTTTTTAAATAATCTTGGCCAGTTCCTTAGCCTCTCTCCTTTCCCGCAGATGCTAGGAACTGGGACTATGGGAGAGAGTTAGGAGGGACCAGGCAGAGGCTGCCTGGCCTGGGACACATCCTCAGTGGTGAGTTAACATGGGATTTTGACTCAGGGGCCAGACAGAAGCTGAGTTATAGCCATCTGTGTGTGCACATGTGTGAGAGAGACACACACCCACAGGGACATGGACAGGTGTGAACAGGGACATAAAAATGTAGGGTGATGATGCAGAGAGATGGAGTCAAGATGGAAGTAGATAGGGACAGGGACACAGAAACAGGAGACCAGTTGGCTGGTTAACTGCTGGTTGACTGGCTGGCTACTTGGTTGATTAACTGGATGATTGGTTGGTTAGCTGGTCAGCTGGCTAGTTGGTTATCTGGCCAGGTGACTAACTGGTTTTCTGGTTTTTGTTTTCCTTTTCTCTTTCCTTTCCTTTTTTCTTTTCTTTTCTTTTTTCTTTTCTTCTTTTCTTTTCTTTTCCCTTCCCTTTCCATTCCATTCCATTCCTATTCCTTTTCCTTTCCCCTTTTCCCTTTCCCTTTTCCTTCTTTCCCCTTCCCCTTCCCCTTTCCCTTTGCTTTTTAACAGACTCAGTAGATATATATGGAGGGCTCCCTGATCTCAGCAGTGCTTTTAACCTGGGCAAAGAGTGGTGAACAGTGGCTGTGGGTATTTTGGGTGTCTGACCACTGCTCCCCACCCCTACCCCCATGAGGATGCTGTGAGTGCAGCCGTGGAGTGGTTCTCGTTGTTTTTCAAATCCTGAGTAAGGATGTATGCATGCTTCTTCTGTGCCCTTACCATAGGGAGTGGTATCACAGGGGGATCATCTTGGGCTCCTCTGCAGTGTGACAAGGTGGCACTGCTGCCTGCTCTGGTCTCTGTTGGGGCCAGGATTTAATGCCAGGATCCCAGTGTGAGCCTGATTTCCATTTTAAATCACCAAGTGATTGGAGAACAGGTATTTACAAAGGTCCCTCATGTTCATAGCTCTATCCTGGCTTTTTGTTTTTAATTTTTAAAATATATATTTATTTGAGAGAGAGTAAGTAAGTGAGAGAGAGCACAAGCAGAGTGAAGGGAGGGAGAAACAGACTCCTCACTGAGCAGGGAGCCTGATGCGGGGCTTGATTGCGGGATGTTGGGATCATGACCTGAACCGAAGGCAGACACTTAACCGACTGAGCCCCGCAGGTGCCCCTATCCCTGCTTTTGAGAAATGACAGTGGTTCTGGTGGCGATAGAGTCACCTGCCTGGTTCCAGTCCTCCCTCTGCCTTTTACCTCACAGGTGGCTTGCCCCTCTGAGTCTCAGTGTTCCCTTCTAAAACTGGGAAGAACAGTAGGGCCCTCACCCAGGATGCGCATGGGCTGAGCGGGGCCAAGTATGAAGCTTCTCAGTGGGCCACCATTATTGTGTGTAGCTTCAGGAACTGGACAGGTGGAACTGGCCTCCAGTCTGGGCTCCTGGTGGCCTAAATGCCAGTTTTTGCTCTTAACTTTTTGACAGCTTGTCTCTCAAGTTGGTCACAGGGCAGACCCTGGAGTCAGCCAGAGCCAGGTCTAACTCCCATTCTTCCTCCCAGTCTCTCTGTGACCTTGGGCAAGCAGTGTCCCCTCTCAGAAGCTCGGTTTCCCCATTTTGAAATGGAGGTGATGAGACCACTGCCTCAGTGGACCATTAGGAGACAGGGTCTGTGGCAAGTGCTCCACCTGGGCTGGGGACGGGCCCTCGGCAGCGGGGGGGAGTCAGGGGCAGGTACGGTGATTACTGCTGGCAGATGGTGCCCCCCAGGATAACAAGGTTTACTCCCCTCCCCACCCCCATCCCTCCACAAAGCTCATCAGGTGAGGAGAAGCAGAGCCAGAGATGCCTCCGGCTGGCCCCCAAGAACAGGACAGAAAGAACAGGGCTTTAACAGATGTTCTTTGACAAGGATTCCCTGGTTGTATTTAATCAAGATTGTCAAATATTGATTTAATCTCCAAGCCCAACAGATGTGATCTTAGCAGGTTTCGGTGGCAATTAGCTGGGATTAGTTTGCAAGTCAGGCTCCATGCTGACAAGACACTGTCTTCTGAAGGAGGCTTGGCCTAGTCACAGGAGTGAGCCTGTCAGGGGACATACTAAACAACTAGCCTCTGCTCCAGCCTGGGCAGCAGCAGCCATGGAAGCGGACCCTGAAGTGTAGCCCACATGCAGTCTTAGTGGGGACTCTCAGGGTTCCAGGCAGCAGCTCTTTATCAAAAAGTTTCAGTATCAAAATAAATGTCATGGCTACACCTGCAAGTGTGGCTTGACTGTGGGCCTGGCCAGAGCAGGGCAGATCACTAGGGATGTCCTTCCACTTGGAGCAGTGGGTGTGGCACTGACCACGTCTCCCCAGGAGGGGCTTCCCTGACCACAGAGCCCCCTGGTGGGGCCTCCAGCCAGCGCAGCTTGGTCATATCACCCGCATGCACGCGCTCGGCTGCAGCTCCTGGGTGGGCCTGGCACGGGTGCCCATACTCCAGGAGGCATCCATTTGTAATTCTGCATTTCAAAGTCTCATTTGAAGTGAATAGGACTGTGCCCAGAATTGGAACAAGATGCTTCCTCCACATGCGCTTCGGGGGAGGTAGCAACACTCTCTCGTCTCACCCACCCGACCCTCCAGGGGCTCAGAAGAGGCAACTCCCCGTGGCCCTGGCTCAGGGCCACTGGGAAGGAGGGGCTGGCCCAACTTCTGGTTCAAAGCAGGCCACCCTGGGCGACCTGGCTCCTGAGCCCAGAGCAGCCAGGGTTCATGCCAAGGCCACATTTGGTTCTATTTGTTTGCTTGAGGTTTCGTTTTTTATTAATATATAAGTAAAACGTTAATAGCCAATATTCATGCAGGGATATTCGAAGTCTGTACAGTCATTACCTCACAGCATCCCTAAGAGTGAAGTACTGTTATTATCTCATTTTACAGCTGGGAAAACCAAGATGTAGGGAGGCTAGGTGACCTGCCCAAGGTCCAGGTAATTAAGCGGCAGAGCTGGGGAATTGAACCTGAGTTGTCTTGGCTTCTAACCTCCGTGCGACAGCTGCCACATCCGGAAATTTCCAAGATCTGATAATAAGTAAGAAAAGCAACTATGAAGGCTGTTTATTATTTTTAAATTCATTTCTCTATATAAGCATGTAATTATACAAGCATTTAACCCACGTAACTCCGACGACCGTACTGGCTCGCAAGTTAAAACAAAGAAGGCCAGATTGCTGTTGAAGCTTCTGTTCTAACTCTGCGTTCTGTCCTCCCAGGGCTTTCCAGGGGGAGGCTTTCCCTCTGCCCATGCTTCCCGTCACATGCTCACTTTCACAACCAAAAACTTAAAGCCGGAGACACCTCTGCCTTACGCAGTTGTGAACGTTTCCTTGTAGACGCAGAGAAAGGTCTGGAAGAAGGCAAACCTGTTCACGGGGCTCCTCTCCAGGAAGTGGATTCAGGGCAGGCCTCATAGAGGGCCGGGAGAGGGCCTTGAACTTACATGTTTGTAAGAATTCAAGCACAGACACGTAGAATTAAAAAAAAAAAAAAAAAGTCCTTTTATCTCCATCCCCCGTTTTACTTCTTAGAAGTAACCACTGTTAAAACAGTTGGGTGGGTATCCTCCTAGGCCCTTTCTTTATGGACATTTATGTTCTCTCTCTCTTTTACTCTCTCTCCTTCTCTAATGAAATCCACCCCCTTTTGTTGAAGCCAAATCATTTTGTTTTTTTGGTTTGATTCTATAGTTTGCCTCTTTCCCTTCACAAGTGGCACCATGGAGTGAAATTTGAAGGAACTCTGGAGCAGGGTTCCCTGAGTTCCAGTCCCAGTGTCACTGCTCTGCTGCTGAGTGACCTTGAGCAAGTTACTCTGCCTCTCTGAACTCCCTTGCCCTGGCTTTAAAATGAGGCCGGTGATAGCCCCTCCCTCACAGGCTTTTATGAGGATGAAATGAGTTAATGTGTGTAAAGCACTTAGCCCCATGCACAGTGAGCGCTCCTGAGTGTGCACTCTACCCATTCACTTCCCGCCACATGGGCCTCTACCGCGCAGGACACGTGGCCTTAACCCCACCTCTTATCCCTTACCTCTGCTTTGTGTCAGAGTTAGCCTGCCCTGCTGACGAGCTGTTTGGCTCCTCCTCCTACCGCTGCTGTATTACAACAGTGGGCCGCAAATGCCCCCACAGCAGAACCACCGCGCACCTGTGTTTCCACATGCACAGGTGTGACTATGAGGAACAGATTCCTAGAAATGGAATTGCTGGATTAAAATGAAACAGTTGCACACCTGATATTTGAGCGCATAATTAACAGTTCTTTCTTCCTACTCCCCCAAGGAAGGGAAAGAAGCTGTACTTGGTTCACAAACTTGGAAGAGAACGGGCCTCTCGGGAACACAGACCCTCAACAGTTTGAGTGAAATGGCTGTTAAGATTTCAGTTAGAAGCATCCATTCTCTCTGGGCTCTTTGACCTTAAATACGAAAGTGCAGATAAAAAGTATATGTGTTTGGTCTTTGTCCCCAGTTCCTGGCCCAGGAGCTTCCAAAACCCTTGGAATTTTCTGAGTGATGTGGGTGATAGGAGCTTTTGTTCTTTAGAATAAGCCCCTTTTAACCATACCTGAGTTTCTGCTAATGAGGTGATTCTTGGCTCTGGCTCACGTGTCTGCCCCCTCTTGCATTTGCAGCAAAGCAGGGCTTGGTGTCGGGCCCACCTTTCTTTGCTCTCTGTCCTCTGTCCTCAGCCCCAGCTGCTTATTAGAATCAACTGCAAAGCTTTCAAAAGGCTCTCAGGCCTGGTCCCCACCCCAGACCAGCTGATTCAGACTCTCTGGGGGTGGAGGGTGAACACCTATATTTTTACAAAGCTCCCCTGGTGCCTCTAATGGACAGTGGGGGAGGGAACTACCGCCTTAGACGAGCCCACAGGGCCTTGTACACTGGCCTCTCCTGGCATTCTTGCCCGTGCATGTCAGCCTCGTTCATCAGCATCCCTGGTGCATGGCAGACACCCTCTCTCGGAATCAGATGGCACCCCACAAGCAACCCTCCCGACTGCCCCGCATTGAGAGCAGCCCCCAGCCCCACCCTGTCACAATGTTTTAGTCCTTTAAACTGCTCATTGCCCTTTGAAGTTACCTTGTTTTCTGTCTCAGTTGACTTATTTCTGTGGCTTCCTTCTCCCAGAAGTAAGTTCATGAGAGAGGGAGGGGTATGATCTGTCCTGCTGGGTGCTGTATCTTCAGCACCTAAATAGCATGTAGTAGGTGCTTGAGAAATCTTTTGAATAAATGAGCAGATTTTCGGTGCTTGGTGTTTGTGAAATGGAAGAGTTATACATGCCTGGTCAGTGTTCAGTAAAAGAATAAGGTTTTTGTGCTCGTTGGACTGAATGATTCGTAAGAATGTGGTAGGTGTCTGTTGTGTGAACAAATAAGCTGGAAGGACTAGTTCTTTCTGGATGTACGAATGACTTGTATGTGCCCAGAACTGCTGGATTGCCAAGTGCATGCAGTGGGGTCATCATTCCCCCCGGGCCTTGGGGAGTAGCCCTCAGACTTGGTGCTACAACCCTGAAGTTCTTAGGTCCCACTGAGCCCCCACTGATAGTGCCTGGATCACATTTCCATGAAGGGGTAACACTTGGAGCAGATAGGGGCAGCCTTGGACACAGAAGGCTGCCTAGGAAGGAAACTTTGGATATCTACTACCCACTCCTCCATCATACTTGGTGACCTGGTGCGTCTGCCCTTGTGAAGGGGCAGCTTGTGTGTGTGCGTGCGTGCGTGCACATGCACACACACACAGACACACACACACACACACACACATATTCCATGCATTACTTTCAGCTTCCTGAACATGCTTCTTCCCAGGGGAAGACACACTGGGTCACCAGGCAAGCACCATCTACCCTCAGGTCACAGACCCTGACTGAGCCAGTGCTCTTCCTGCTCTGCGTGAGGTTATCATCCCTCCACTCATATATTAATGGCCTACTGTTACCAGGCCTGGAGATGCAGGCAGTAATAAAGACTCCAGTACCTCACCGACCTTACATAAAGCAAACAGGTCATTACGTGGTAAATTACATATATACATCGATGCAAGTAACCCCAAAGAGAAATGCTCGAAGAATGCTCTGAGAGCTCAGGGTGGGGACTGAACAAGGTTCTTGAGAAGGGAAAGTCCTGTGGAAAAAGAACTATCTAGATAAGGGCAAGGGTAATAGGAGTGGCCTGTGCAAAGGCCCTGAGGCAATGGAGAGGATAAGCAGTAAGTGGCACAGAAAGAAGGACTTTGTGGCCTGGGCCAAAGAGGAGAGGAAAGGAGCCTTGTGGGCCGAGGTGAGGATTTTGAATTTTATCCTTAGATTTGAATTTATACTAAGATTCACATATGAATGTGAACCCTACTGTGTGGAAGAGGGCACTTAGGGGAGCAGAAGCAGAGGGAACAAGGAGGCTGTTAATGTGGTTTAGCCATGTCCCTTACTGTGAAATTGGCTGGGTCTCATGGAAAGACGACTCTGTCAAGTGGGAGTAAAGCAGGCATGAGAAAGCCCTTGGCCTACCTGTGTTGGACATGCAGAATGACCAAGAAACAAAGCTTTGTTGTGTAAGCCCCTGGTACTTGGGGTCCTCTGTTACTGTGGCATACCTTAGCCCACCCTGATGATTTTGGAGGAGTGAGTCTTGTGGGTGGGGAGAGATCAGGAGTTCGGGGTGGGAATGGTTAGTTTGCAATGCATATTGACACGGTGGCTACCAGGACCTGGAACTCAGAGGACCAGTTGGATCTGGAGATACTTTACAGTGTGTCACCAGTGAGGAAGAGGAGAATGAGAGGTCTGGGACTTTACCCGCTAGGCAGCCGGGAGGGCTGGTGCTTGAACTCAGGACCACCTGACTTCAGGAATGAAGCTTCTGGCTCATTCCCAGCTCTGCCACCTCGTGGCCATCTGGCCTTGGGCACGTTACTTCACCTGCCCACTTCAGTTTTCATATGTTAAAATGGAGATAATACTACTTCACAGAGTTAAGAATGAAGAGAGATAATAAATATAAAAAATGTAAAATATAAAAATATTTAAAAATATATAAATATTAAAATACATATAAAAATAAATATAAAGATCCTTAGAGAGGGATCTGGACTGTGGAAGGATCACATTCATTATAGATACTGTTCTGTTATATAACTAGAGTTGTGGTTTTTTTTTTTAACTTTTTTTTTTTAAGATTTTATTTATTTGACAGAGAGAAACACAGCGAGAGAGGGAACACAAGCAGGGGGAGTGAGAGAGGGAGAAGCAGGCTTCCCGCCAAGCAGGGAGCCTGATGCGGGGCTCGATCCCGGGTCTCCGGGATCATGACCTGAGCCGAAGGCAGTCGCTTAACCAACTGAGCCACCCAGGCGCCCCAATAACTAGAGTTTCTAGTGGTGAGAAGTAGAATAGTGGTGGCTTCGGGTCTACCTTGACTCTGACTAAAGTGATGACTATAGCCTCCAGATCCCACCTATTTCAGCCCCTTTCACAAATGGTTCTTCCCTCATGGTCACAGGATGGCTGCTGTGATTCCTTCCCTCATATCCTCTCAGACTCAGGGTAAGAGGGAAAAGCACAGCCTTCAGCCCTGGAACTCGGCCATGATGTCCCTGGGTCTCATTGGTTTTGATCGGGTTACATGGTTAGTTCCTGAACTAAGGAAGGAGCTCCTCCTCTAGCCCACTAGGTGGGAATCAGAGAAGGCAGATTCCCAAAGGGAAATCTGGGCTGTTTTGGAAAAAGAGTCATAGAGGCCAGGGAAGCAAACCACAAATGTCTGTCACTGGGTGGCTTGTGTTTTTTCCCTTCTGCTCTGCCCTGGGAGATTCTGACTAACATCGTGGCCCTTTCACAGAAGAGCAAGGTCCTTCGGAGCCGGAACACTGCGGCTGTGGCACTCACCTACATGTCTGCTGTTCCAGCCTCCAGGCTTTGGGGGCCTGATAAGAGAGCACCCTCTCAGCTCAGACTTCCCCAACCCCTTTACAAAAGACAGTCTGGGGAGCATTTACACTCATATGCTGGTGGGTGCCTGCTCCTCTAACAGATCCTGACATTTTTAGGGAACTAGTGTGGCCGGCCTCAGAGGTAAATACTCCCTGGCCTAAGGGCAATCAGGATAATCCCAGATTCTCGGCTTTCCTAGCTTTCCTTGCACCTGGAATGGCCATATGTAACCACATTCTGGTCAATTAGGCATCAGAGAAAGTCTGTTAAGGTGTAGGGGGAGTGTTGTAGCAAATGTTCTTCCTGACTAGGGTCAGATGGGTAAGAAGTCAGAACTGTCTTACGTCATCCCTTTCTTTCCCCTGTGCCCATGGTTCAGTGAGAAGCACGGCTGTGGCTGCCAGTTTGCTAATCTGAGGCATAAAGCCCAACATGTAGGCCAGCAGCACACTGAGGGAAGCAGAGGAGGGTGGGTGGGGGGAGAGAAAGTGCCTGACATCATTCCAGTGTACCAAGAATGGAGTCACCGAATCTGGCCTCCTTGTGACACAGGATAGTGAGATGTCTTTATTGCCTGAGCCACCAGCGGCTGGGATTCTGTTACTTGCAACCACATGCATCCCACCTGACTCCTCACTGCTACTCACTCCTCACTGTGCTGTCATCCACCATCCCCAGCTGCCTTCCTTGCACGAGACATTGCATTAGGGACCTCCGGTGCCAGCCGCAGAAACCACACTTGACAGTCTTGGGCTGAAGCAGAATTTATCAGGGGCTGACAGGTCACCAGGAGGCCAGAGAGAAGACACTGTGTGCTGAGATCCATTCAGAGAACACTTAGCCATGGAGCCCACCCCTGGCTATGCTTTTGTCGCTGCGGCGGGAAGGAGAAGATACTTGAAGGAAGGAACAGTAGTTATAGAAGTGGCTAAGAGATAGGCAGTATTTCTCTCCATTTTACACATTGAAACTGAGTCACAGTTTTAGTGCCCAGCCCATGGCACACTAGGATCTGAACCCAGGCAGTCTGGCCCTCAGAATGGGGCCTTCCACACTGGGAAGGTGGGGGTGCTCTTGGAAGGGGGGTGGACACCAGGCAGCTGGAAGGGGACCTGTGTGCAGCAGTCCCTGAATCCCACAGAGGCTGTGGGTATCACTCAGCCTCTGAGCGTTCCAGGGAGACTCAGCTACACCTGCTCCGGGAAGGGATCTATGGAAAGATACCGGGGCTTCAGGAACATCTGTGTGTTTTCATAGAAGAGAACAAAACAGATGGGGGGGGGGGGAGTTCTGACTGAGCTGGAAACAAAATGCCATCAGCAGAGCCCATCTGTCAGGAGGTGCTTGCATAAGCAAGTCAGGGTCGCATCTGGGCCACCGGTTTTCCCAGCCAGCCCCAACGTGGCCTCAAACGGCCTCAAAAACACCCCAGTTTGGCCTGGGATCCAGGGCCCAGCAGACTATAGGACAGGCCTCAGGCAGTCCTCCTTGCCCAGATTTGGCCCACATACTTACTTCGTTGACCCTTACTTGGGTTTTGTTGGTAACATTCTTAAGTGTTAATTTATTGGCTAGAAGTACGTGCAAGTAATTCCAAAGGTAGCTAGTAGTATGCAGTGAAAAGTAAGACTCCTTCCTTCCCCTACCTTCAAGACACATTTAGATCCTAGGGATAGAGTAGCAGCTCACATTCTCATGGGGCAGGAATCAGGAATAAATAAGAGAAAGAAGTGAGTACTTTCAGAAGTACTAAGGAGCTGAGTGCAACAGGAGAGGGGGCTGGAAGTGGGGGGCAAAGAGACCTAGTTCACCTTCTCAGCGGCGATGACTGTTAGCAGTCTCTTGAAAATCCTTGTAGATCTCTTCTCTGCATGGTAGTTGGTTGTCATTGCTGCTGTCATTTTTGTTTTTTAAACTGGGAAAAGTTACATACAGTTCAAGATTTCTGATTTCTACATAAAAATCCAGTGATGTGGCATCCACATTCCTGCAAAGTTTAGTCACCAAAGCTGAGACCCACCTGCCTTGGTAGAAATGCTTCTGAAGGGGGCGCCTTCAGCTCGGGGCATGATCTCAGGGTCAGGATTGAGCCCTGCATCTGGTTCCCTGCTCCAAGGGAAGCCTGCTTCTCCCTCTCCCACTCCTCCTCCTTGTATTCCCTCTCTTGCTCTCTCTCTCTCTGCCAGATTTAAAAAAAGAAAGAAAGAAAGAAAGAGAAAGAAAGAGAAAGAAAAGAAAGGAAGGAAGGAAGGAAGGAAGGAAGGAAGGGAGGAAGAAAGAAAGAAAGAGGAAAGAAAGAAAGAAAGAAAGAAAGAAAGAAAGAAAGAAAAGAAAAGAAAAGAAAAGAAAAGAAAAGAAAAGAAAAGAAAAGAAAAGAAAAGAAAGAAAGAAAGAAAGGCAGGCTTCTGCTGGGGCAACTGGGGGGCTTAGTCAGTGAAGCATCTGCCTTCAGCTCAGGTCATGATCCCCAGGTTCTGGGACCGAGCTCCACATTGGGCTCCTGGGCTCCCTGCTCAGCAGGGAGTTAGCTTCTCCCTCTGCCTCTACTCCCTGCTTGTGCTTTCTCTCTCTCCAATAAATAAAAAAATAAAATCTTAAAAGAAAAATGGCTCTGCTGTCTGGCTCACCCAGCCTCACCTGGCCCTGCTTCTGTCTCCCTTAACCAACCCAGTCCTTGAGGCTTTCTGCTTCCTCCTCCTCTTCTGCCTCCCCCTCCCCACCTCCCCTGTGTGCCTCCCTGCAACATCTTCAGGAATGTTCCCTTGGGAGCTAGGAAGAGGAGTGCACTCTTGCTCTCCACTCCTCCCTTCCCCTGCCTTCCTAGTCTGACTTTTTCAGATGTTACAGACTTGCCTCACTGTTTTGCTCCATGAATCTGCTTCATGCTGTCCCCTGGTTCTTTCTCTGCCAGCTTGTTCTGTACCTATGAGTATGAGTTAGGAAATGCCCCCTACGCGCGCGCACACACGCCCTTCCCCTTCCTCAGAAAGTCATTGGTGGGCTTCTCTTCATACAGAAGGCTTCACTGAAGAGCTGACATCATTCAAGGGAGCCAGCCTGGTGAAGAGCAGAAAGGAAGCAAATGCAGATATCCTGGATGGGGTTTGGTCTGTCAGCGGAACAGAAAAGAGGGTCAGTGTGATGGGATCTTAATCAGGGATGTGGAGAGGCCTCAGGGAGACTGGCAGGGGCCAGAGCCTGTGGGTTTATGGGCCAGCAGAAGAATTTGGATTTTATTCTAGCACAGTAAGGAGCCACTGGGGAGATCTCAGCCAAAGAAGTGACAGGAGCTGATTTACTGGTTCATGCTATGTATTAATCACATGGCGTTCTAGAGACATCCCCTTCCCCAACTCTACCAGTATTCATGGTGACTCTGTCATTTTTACTTCCTTTCTGGTGGGGTGGCTGGTCAGGCAGACTGCAGGACAGACAACAACCCAACCTCTACCTATAAGACTCACAGGGGGCAGAGGAATATGTTTAATGACACCACAAGGGAAAAGGCAGCCAGATCCTAAAAGGTGGGAAACTCCACCGGACTAGTGACCCAATTCCTTCCACAAGTGAGTAGTCTCACAATAAAGGTGATGGGCCTGGGGGAGATATTATAAAAGAGACTTTAAAAACATACCTGCCAGGGTGCCTAGGTGGCTCAGTGGATTAAAGCCTCTGCCTTCGGCTCAGGTCATGATCTCAGGGTCCTGGGATCAAGGCCCACATCCGGATCTCTGCTTGGCAGGGAACCTGCTTCCTCCTCTCTCTCTGTCTGCCTCTCTGCCTACTTGTGATCTTTCTGTCAAATAAATAAAATCTTAAAAAAAAGAAAAGAAAAGAAACATACCTGCCAAAGTAGAGTAGGGATCTTGTTTGGATCCTGATTAGAACGAACTCTAAAAGACACCTCTGAGGCAATGGGGAAATGTAATGCAGATATGGGGTATTACATGATTTTAAAGAATTCTTGTTAATCTAGATGGGTGTGATAAAGGTACTGTGGTTAATTTGGAAAGGCTTTAACTGCTAGATATATAAGCTTAAGTTTTTACAGGTGAAATGAGCTGATACCTGGGATATATTCTAAAATATTCTGTTAAATAAAAGTTTAGGAGTGGGAGGGTAGATGAAACCGGAATGGGGAATCGTTGATGGTTGTTGAAGCTAGTAGTGCTCTGCTTTGAGTATGTTGGAAAATTTCCATAATAAACAGGTTTTTTAAATGGGTATAAAGCTGTCACACACACACAGAAAGTCTTTCTCTGGGAACAGTAACATCACAGCTCACCTTTGCCTTCTCTCCCTTTTCAGCATGGCAGGGAGGACAGCCCTGCAGCCTGCCAGCCCTCACCCGCATCTCCGGCCTGCTGTGTCCTGCTAGCCGCTCAGACTGGGGGCCCCAGGACAGCACCTGCCTCCTGAAGTTGTCCCGGCTCAGTTGTCCACAGCGATGGTGGAGAACTGGACTCCACAGGCTCACAACCTTTCCGTCAGGCTTCAGGAGCCAGCATCCTTCATCCTGGGCCTGGTGGCCCTGAACAATGGCTGAGGATCAGGGGACCCCATAAAGTCACTCTACAGCTCACGGGGGCCAGTAGCACTCCAGCGCCTGTGGACTATGACCACCTATCGGCCCATTCCCAATGATGGTGTGGACCTGGCAGCCAGTTGTGGGGCCAGGGGGGCTGAGGTCCTCCCTGGGCCCCACACAGGGGACTATGCTCCCATGGGATTCTGGGTCCAGAACGGCGGCATGCCCCAACCCATTGGTGAGAGCCCAGTCAGTGCCACCACCCGCCCCAGCCCCACCACCCCTGCGGTGCCCAAGATGGGTGTACGCGCCAGAGTGGCCGACTGGCCTCCCAAGCGGGAGGCCCTGAGAGAACAGAACAACCCAAGCCCCTCACTGGATGCAGATGGTACGAAGGCCACAAAAGTGGCCCATTCCATGAGGAGCATACAGAACGGACAGTCCCCCGTCAGCACCCCGGCTTCCTCAGGGCCCAAAGCCTTCCACCGACTCTCCAGGAGAAGGTCCAAAGATGTGGAATTCCAGGATGGGTGGCCCCGGTCCCCGGGCCGGGCCTTCCTCCCCCTGCGGCACCGCAGCAGCAGCGAGATCACCCTCAGTGAGTGTGATGTGGAGGACACAGGGGAGCCCCGGGGGCCCCGGCATACTGGGGCCCTGCCCCTCTTCCGAGAGTACGGGAGCACGTCCTCCATCGATGTGCAGGGAGTGCCTGAGCAGAGCTTCTTCGACATTCTCAACGAGTTCCGCAGCGAGCAGCCCGAGGCCGCAGTGCCCCAGAACCTCCGAGAGCTGCTCCAGGCCAACGCCGGGCCCCACGTCCCGGGGAGCAGCGGCGGAGCCAAGGGGGACCCCCGCAACGGGCAGCCCACCAAGGACAGCCTCCTGGGGCTCCAGCCCAACAAGGAGAAGGAGAAGGCCCGGAAGAAGGCGGCGCGCGGCCTGGGCGGCGGGGACGCTGCGGACTCGTCCATCTTTCGGAAGCTGCGGAGCGGGAAGGCGGACGGCGAGGCGGGCCGGGCACCGGGGGAGGCCGAGGAGGGCCGGAGCCCCCCGGATGCCGGACGTCCGTGGGTCTGCCAGAAGAGCTTCGCGCACTTCGACGTGCAGAGCATGCTGTTCGACCTCAACGAGGCGGCCGCCAACAGGGTGGCCACGGCGCAGCGGCGCAATACCACCACCGGTGCCTCGGCCGCCTCCGCCACCGCTGCCCTCTCGGCGTCCCGGGCACACGCCCTGGGCGGCCTGGACGCCGCCTTCCCCAGCACGGAGGACCTGAACTGCAAGGAGAACCTGGAGCAGGACCTGGGCGACGACAACAGCAACGACCTGCTGCTCAGCTGCCCGCACTTCCGCAACGAGATCGGCGGCGAGTGTGAGCGCAACGTGAGCTTCTCGCGGGCCGCTGTGGGCTCCCCGGGAGGCGGCGGCGGTGGCGGTGGCAGTGGCTATGAGAGTCGCCCAGCCGAGCCTGCGCTCAGCGCCCACCGCACCAACGCCAGCATTTCAGTGCTGGAGGTGCCCAAGGAGCAGCAGAGGACGCAGAGCCGCCCACGGCAGTACAGCATTGAGCACATGGACCTGGGCGCACGCTACTACCAGGACCACTTCGTGGGCAGAGGTGATGGGGCGCAGGGGCTGGTGGGCCGCAGCTTGTCCCTGGGGCTCCCGTGGCACGTGCCTTCCCTGACTCCCAGCCCCCCACCCCAGGCTGCAGCAGAGGGAGGGGGTTCCCTACCCCAGACAGAGCGGGGTGAGGAAGCAGTGAGCAGAGCCTCATCTAGTGCTTAGCTTGGTGCCTCACCTAGGGCTTAAGTTGCCAGAGCCTCGAGGAGCAGCGGGAGACATCGGATGCGCGTTTATTTAGCACCTGTGTGCTGGGCTTGGCTATGTGCCAGGCACTTTCTGGAGCCTGGGGATACAGTACTGAGCAACTTAAAACTAAGGTCTTGTCTTCCTGGTGCTTAAGTGGGAAGAAGACAATAAAACTAGATTAACTTGTAAAATATATAAGGTGTCCTAGGGTGGCAAGCACTATGGGGAAGAGTAAAACAGGGGAGAGGGAAATAGTGCCTAGGTCAGAGGCTGCATTTTCAATAGGGAATGGCCTGAGAGGGCCCCCTAAGGTAGGTGCCATTTGAGTACTGGACTGATGGAGGAAGCTATGTGGAGATCGGAGACAGTGTTCTAGTGCAGGGAAGAGCAAGTACAAAATAGTCCTGAAACACTAAATGAGGAGGAAGAAGGTCAGTGTTACTGGGAAAGAGTGATTGAGGGAGGTTGGAAGGAGCCAAGTAGAGAGGTGACAGGGGCAGATCGTGTGGGACTGTGTGGGACCTTGTAGGCTATGGTGAGGACTCTCACCTGCACCCTGAGTGAGATGGAGTCACAAGAGAGTTCTCAGCAGTTGAGGGCCCTGATCTGACTCAGGTGTTCACAGCCTCCCTCTGGGGTACAGACATGGGAGCATTGGGAAGCAGGGGTTAGGGGGAAGGAGGCTGTCACACTAGTTCAGGCAAGAGATGATGGTGGTCAAGTCTAGGTGGAGAGCCCATGAGTGGGGTGGGGGGGTTAGCCAGCAGGTTCTGGATCCCCTTTGACGGAGGAGCTCTTGGTGTGGCAAAGGTGTGACCACCAGGGAGAGATGGGCTGCCCCCGTGACTCTGTTCATGGTTACCAGTGGGGCAGTTGCAGGAGGTGGCATAGTGCAGTGCAGACACTACAAACCCAGGCAGCTGCATTAGGGGCCAGGCAGGGAGTGAGCAAACGGAAGCTCCTGCTCAGTAGGCAGATAGGAAACGCAGGCAAACCTGGCATTGCCAGCCTTTCCAATTTTTCCAGATTCTCCTAAAATTGTTCTTTTTTTTTTAATGTGGATTCTCCTAATTTTTAAATGCTAACAGATACATTGATTTGGAATTGCTTATAACTGCTAGTGACAGACTTTAGTGACATAGAAGTTTATTTCTATGATATAAAGAAGTCTGGAGGTCAGCAGCCCAGGGCTGGTATGGTTTCTCCTCAGTATCAGTGGAATGCCAACCTTAGAGCATGGCCCCCAGCCCCATGGTCCAAGATGGCTGCTGAAGCTCCAGCTGTCACATCCATGTTTCCAGGCAAAGAAAAAGAGGAAAGGGTAAGGGCAAAAAGACAGATCTCCTGTCAAACCAGCCCCCTTTTAAAGAGCTTTCTCATAAGCTCCACCCAACCACAGCTGCTTATTGACCACTTCTATCTACAAGGCAGGCTGGGAAATGTAGGTTTTTAACTAGACACCTCTCTCTTAAGAGGGGAGGGTTTTTGTTGAAAAGGAGGAAGGGAAGAACAGAGTGGGTAGGCAGCTAATACTCCACAGCAGCTAGTTAAAAAAAATTTTTAAACCAGTGTCCTAGTCAATCCTAACAAAGCATCAACTAAGTCATTTTGGGGGACTCAGTGTCGCTGAGCAGTTGCTGGAGCTCCAGTGTTTCGAGTCAGACAGCCTTGGGTTTGGAGTGTCTGCGTCATAGCTTATAACTGTGTGACACGTTTCACTAGTTGGATTCTGTATCCTTGTGTGAGAAATGGGGATGATTGTAGCAATATCACATGCCCCAAAACAGAAAGACACAGAAATTAAAAATGAAAGGTTAGGGGAAGAAAGTTCCAGACAGTTGCCAACCCAGAGAAAAGAAACTCAGATAGTTGTGAACCTTTGTGCACCTGGCAACCTGAGTTAGGGGATAAATAAATTAAAACTGACAAGGCTGCAAGGAGAAGTGAACAAATCCACAATGGGAGACGCTGAAAGGTTCTCTCTGAAACTGACAGATCCAGTAGTCAAAAAAATAATGCTGAAGAGGATTCGAATAACCCAATCAAAACCTGATTCTATATTTATACATATTATATATGTAAATTGTTATTATATATAAATGTAGAATCAGGTTTTGATTGGGTTATTAATTATATATATTATGGCATATATAGAACTAATTATTAGTTTTGTACCTAACCAACAGAGAGCACGTTCTTTTCGACTCACACATTCTTTTTTTTTTTTTTTTTTTTAGATTTTATTTATCTATTTGACAGAGAGATCACAAGTAGGCAGAGAGACAGGCAGAGAGAGAGGAGGAAGCAGGCTCCCTGCTGAGCAGAGAGCCTGATGTGGGCCTTGATCCCAGGACCCTGAAATCATGACCTGAGCCGAAGGCAGAGGCTTTAACCCACTGAGCCACCCAGGCGCCCAACTCACACATTCTTTTCAGCTCATGCATGGAAATACCTTCATGGAGGACTGTGGTGAGGAGCATATAAGATTGTACATTAAAACAGTTCTTCATTGGGCAGGTAGTAAGTACTCATCATGGAGCTTCAAACATAAAAATAAAAAAGCTATTTTCTTTCAAAAATGGGCTTCTTTGGAGCCCTGGAAGCTTATAAAAAAAATTAGTCATTGGTCGTTGTTTATTGAGCGCCTACAGTATGCCAGGGCTGCAAAGTGCTGGGTACGCATTGGTGGGAAATTAAACAAAACAACCTGCCCAGCTGTTTCAGGAATGAGCTGCTGTCTGTGGAGCAGATAAATCTTCTGTTCTCTAGCCAGCCGCTGCGGTGGTTTAACCAGGTGCCAGTGCTGCTCTGACCGTTGCTAATTACCACACATTTATTTGGGCTTTAGATTTAGCCTTTGATGCACTAAGAGTACCTTGTGAGAATGGGAACCATCCGTTAACTATTCAGAGCCCGGGTCTGGGAAGGAGTTCCTGGCAATGGCTAGATGCTGGTGGGTTATCTACCATAAGCCGGAAATACTTGGGTTATACATTGGGAGAAACTGTTTTCCTGGAAGGATTATAAAACTGCAGCATGTTTAGAGAAAGGGGGGAGACAGCTGTTATTTAGGGAAGAGAAGAGGAGACTTGCTCTGTGATTCAAAGGTGTTATCACCATAAGAAAAGAGTAGTTGAAGTGTCCTAGGTGTTACAGAAACATCTCTGGATAAAGGTGATGCTTTGGTGCTTGATTCCTGGTCCCTTTTCTCTGACAGACATCATGCCCTGGGATGATAGCAGCACTTCTTTCGTGCTGTGTCCCCAGCCCCTGTGCTAAGTGCTTATTAACCTATTTAATCCTGACGACTCTGCCGGGAGGCAGATCCATCCTTACCCGATCCTGGTCTCCTCACAAGAATGCTGTGGAGCACCTTGGCCTGGGTCCTCCATCCAACCTTGTGGCAGACTCCGGACTGGAGCCCAGCGAGCAGCTCTCCAGAACAGAATCTAAACCACTTCACAGGGCTAATCGGCTACTAAGCTAATGATGCACATTTGCAAATCTGGGATAATCATAGCGAGGCTGGGTATTTACATGCCAGACCCTGTGCTAAGCATTTAATATCTGTAGCTTCATTTCACCCTCACATCCACTCAGTAAGTTATGAGAAATGGGGGGCCCCCCCCCATTTCTCAGATGAGGGAACTGAGGCTCGGAAGATCCATGCTGTGTGTGACTTGGCAGAGGGGACCCAGTCCGGTCTGGCGGTTGCTCTGTCAAGCATGGCCGGGACCAGGCAGGTTTGCGTGAGCGGGATCCCACCGGTCCCACAAGAACCTGCCCCGGGCCTGGCACGTCACCCCCTCCTTCCCAGAGAGCTTACTCTGAACTCCCCCACTCTTCCCTCTCAGAACATGCCAATTACTTTGGTGTGGACGAGAAGTTGGGGCCAGTGGCGGTGAGCATCAAGCGGGAGAAGTTGGAGGACCACAAGGACCACGGGCCTCAGTACCAGTACAGGATCATCTTCCGGACTCGCGAGGTAGGTTCTGTCACTGTTGTTGGCTTCCGTAAACCGTAGCTGCTCACCTCTGTGAGCTCTTAGTCTGCGCCCAGTGCTTCAGGCAAGTGCTTCCTCAGCTACATCTCATGTAAGCCTCCCAGTAACCTCCTGATGGGAGGCCTTTTCGTCCCTCCACTTTACAGAAGAGAAAACTAAGGCTCAGAGAAATTCAGTAACTTGTATGGGATCCTGGCCAGGCCAGGATTGGAACCTTGGAGAGCCCAAGATTGCTACATGTGTAAGAGATTCATTCTGGTTAGCATAAGAAATAAAGGGAGAGCTATAAGGGATTCTTTTCAGAATCATGAGATGTCCTGCAGAAATGAAAGAATTAAGGCAGCAAGCCTTGGGCAGGGCAGGAACTGGGGACTCTCAGCCACAGCAGGCATGCTGTCAACGCTGTTCAGCTCCAAACACTCCCAGTGCTTTCACATGTGAGTAGAGAAACCCATTGTCCTGGTTTGGTCATAGGTCTTCGCCTAGATTAAGTATCAGCTGTGGCTGGGGAATAAGGCCTGCTGTGGGCACCCTGCTTAATTAGGACTCTGAATTGTAATGGACAGAAGTCTAGTTCTAACTGGTTTAAGTCAGAAATAGAATTCATTGGTTCATATAACTGCAAATCCAGGGTAGGACTAGCTTCAGATATAGCTGGATCCAGGCACTCAGATGATGTCACCAGAATTTGGCCCCCTGACCACTCTGCTCCTCTAAGCTCTGCTCCTTTTCTGCATTGCGAATGCCCTTCTCTTCTGCCACCATCAAGCTCTCTCCATGTCATGAGAAAATGAGACTGGTGGCTCAGTTCTTCTGCACCTTTATACATTCTCCTCCACAGGGAAGAGACACTTGCTGCCAGATCTGTGGGGAGGACTCTGATTGGCTCTTGCTTGGATCACATGTGCTCCTCTAGGTCTGGGGGCAGGGCAGGACACTGTGATTGACAGTTCCATCAGAGCCACCTGGAGGAGGCAGCTGGGGAGGTCTTCTGCCAAAAGAGGGGAGCTAGGGGCGCCCAGGTGGCTCAGTGGGTTAAGCCTGTATCTTCAGCTCAGGTCATGATCTCAGGGTCCTGGGATTGAGCCCCGCATTGGGCTCTCTGCTCAGCAGGGAGCCTGCTTCCCCCTCTCTCTCTGCCTGCCTCTCTGCCTACTTGTGATCTCTCTCTCTCTGTCAAATAAATAAATAAAATCTTTAAAAAAACAAAACAAAACAAAACAAAAAACAAAAGAGGGGAGCTAGGCCAGCAAAAACAATAGAGACTTCCAAAAGACCCAAGTAAGGATGACCTTTCCAGAAAGGGGGTGGTAGTCAACAGGACAGGGCCCCCAAAATTGGTCTCCCTCAGCCCTGCCTTGCCCCCATCCCCCTTGTTCCTGGCCTTTGCCCAGACACGGGAGCCCCACAGGCTGCCACTGCCAGGGGCTTCGGGTGTGAGGCCAGCCGAGCCTGGATGTCATCCAGGCTGGCAGATGCCGTACCAAGGGCCCTGGCCCCCTCCCCTCATGACGACCCTCTTCCTGAGGAGGAATGAGATGACACAGAGGCTTGGTGGCAGTTGAGAGGGGGCAGCCCCCAAACCCTGTGCCCCTGACCACAGGTGGTCACCAGCCCCTCTGCCTCCCAGCCCCATCCCCTGTCTCCTCACCTTCATGGCACCATGAGCGCCAGCACCGAGTGTGAGGTGACAGCTCACACTGCCTCAGTTGTGACATGACATCTGGGGAGTTGCTGGGTGAGATGACAACAAACACTAATAAGTAATGTTTATTACAATGGCTGTTATGTTGCAGATCTTAACACGGCAGTAGCTTTACCCTTTATGTATATTCATGCACTTGAACGTCATGACAGTTTCACAAGGAAGGCACTGATAGCTTCATTTCTGAATGACAGAACAGGCTCCAAGAGGTTAAGGGACTAGCCCAGAGCACCCTCTGGAGTCCACCTGTTCTCCAGCCCCCGCTCAGCTGCCTCTGGGATCCTGCTGCCCAGCAGACCCATTGCTGAGTTAGGAACTCACTCTAGTGCCAGCGCTTTGGTGGTGGTGGTTTTTATTAATAAAAGTGGAATATGGAGGGCTCAGTTGGTTGAGCGACTGCCTTCAGCTCAAGTCATGATCCCAGAGTATCAGGATGGAGCTCTGCATCGGGCTTCCTGCTCAGCAAGAAGCCTGCTTCTCCCTTCCTCACTCCCCCTACTTGTGTTCCCTCTCTCGATGTCTCTCTCTGTCAAATAAATAAATAAAATCTTTTTTTAAAAAATGGAATATGGAGCATGAATTTTTTTTTAAAAATTTTCATTTATTTATTTGACAGAGAGAAATGACTACCCACCCAGGCGCCTAGGAGCATGAATTTTTTTAAAGGACAGCCTGTGTTGCATGCACCTAGGGTCCTAAGACTTGGATGAGGGTGATACTGGGTCAGGGTATAATATTTTTGCTGTAGCTCCTAGTCAGTAAGTTTGAAACTGACTTTAGTGCTATGCCTGCCTCGTGACTGCTTCTGTCCACTTCTGAGCCCCAGCACCCACAAAACTGGCCTCCAGCCCTCCCCAGGGTGGGCAGCAGGCTCTTGAGGCTCCAGGATTCATCCACTTGGCACCTCTGTCTGCCAGCCATGCATGGGGCACTGAGGGCGTGGTAGTGAGTGAGGCAGCAGAGATGTTTGTGGGACCGCACTCTTGTGGGGGAGGCAGACAACACACACATACTTTAGAAAATCATACAATGTTGTAAGTGATGACAAGATAGAAAGTAAAGCAAAGAAGAGATAAGGAGTGTGAGGGGTGGTTCAGTTTTTAGGCAGAACAGTCAAGGGAGGTCTCACTGGGAAGATAACATTTGAGTAATGACCTGAGGGAGATGAGAGAAGGAGCCACGTGGACATCTGGAACAACAGCATTCCAGGCAGAGGGAACAGCCAGTGCAGAGGTCCTGAGGCAGGACCATGTCTGGCACACTGGAAACCTGGTATGGATTCCTAGTTTGACCACTCATCAGCTGTGAACATGGGCACCTGGCTTCGCCTCTCAGAGCCTCAGTTTCCCCCTTGGGAATCCCAGTCTCACAGGACTATGGTGAGGGCCCCATGAGGTTACACATGCAGGCAGCGCCAGGCCTGGCACTCGGGAAGAGCCCAGTGAGGTTAGTTGGCAGGGGGTCTCTGTCTCCTCTCCCCTTGTCCCATTCCCAGCAGCCCTGTGAATTTTGGCCCACCATGAGGTTCACAGCCACAAGCAGGCCTTTTTCTGCCCCCACATCTATGCAGGCCACACACAGACTCAGCCTTGAGCCCGGCTCCTTGTGGAGCTGCCCTACTGGGCACTCGGGTCTGAGGACCTCATCTGGAGTTGAAGGGCAGGCAGCGGCCAGCAAGGTTTGCATCTCCTCCTCTTCGAGCCCTTCCTGCGGTGGCGGTGGCAGAGTGGACAGTCACGCGGTCAGCAGTGATAGCCAACGCTCTCAGCACATCTTCTGCCAGCCACTGTCCTGAGTGTTTATATACACATGGAGCCTTCAGATGCTCTCAAAAGTCACATGATATGGGTCCCGTTGTTCCCATTGTGCAGATGAAGATGGGAGGTTGAGGCCCAGGAGATAATCACTTGTCAGGATCCCCAGTGGCAGGGCCCAGATGTGGACCCAGGCTGTCCAGGGCCCAAGCCTGTGCTCTTAAGCACTTGGCACCCTGTCTGTTGGGTCAAGTTTGAATTCTGGCTCTGGGAACAGACAGCCCCAGATTTGGTCCAGCTCTGTCACTCACTGGCCACATGACCTTGGACAGATGGCTTTGCCTCTGGGCTCCTCAGTTTCTTCATCTGTAAGTAGGCTTTGTACTGTTGGCTCCCCATCTCCAGGAGCAACAGAAGGTTCTCTTGCACCAGCGCACGAGGCTGCAGGACAGTGAGTGCCTGGCTGTCGCCCTCCCCCCATGAGGTCCGAGGTCCACACCAGGGAGCGAGGATTGAGCTCACAGGCAGAATTCTGTCCTCTTGTCCACATGCACATTTCAGACTCCCATAAACCAAGGTATAGAGTCCAGAGTGAAAGGCTGTTTTCCAAGCCAGCAGGCTGGCCCACCCCAAACAGCCACCCCCGGCAGCCAAGCTGACAGTCACATGGGCCCCCATCTCCCAGCAGACGGGATGTGAGCTTTGGCAGCCTTGAGCTTCCCACCGGGGCAGGAACAGACTGGGAGCTGGGCTTTGGCGCCATGCACCTGAACGGCTGCGCCCCCCCTCCCCCAAGCCCAGACAGGACAAGCCCTGGGCCAGGGCTATCCCGAGCCCCTTGCTGACCTCTCTCTCGCAGGACACAGGGAACCCCAGCCAGCCAGGGGCAGTTTAGCCTCCTGACCCAACAGGTTCCCCTAGCCCAGCAAATACGAGTTTTTGACAGGCTTCAGTTTTGTTAGGGTTAGAGATTTGGATTCGTCTTTTCTTTTTAATTTAAAAAGTAATAGTCGGTTCATTAAGAATTTAAGTACAGGGGCACTTGGGTGGCTCAGTTGGTTAAGCAACTGCCTTCAGCTCAGCCCATGATCCCAGGGATCTGGGATTGAGCCCTACATTGGGCTGTCTGCTCAGCCTGCTTCTCCCCCTCCCCCTGCTCATGCTCTCTCACACACACGGCCTCTCTTTCAAATATAAAATCTTAAAAAAAAAAAATTAAGTACATAAGTGTGCAAAGTAGAAAAGGGAGAGTCTCGGGACGCCTGGGTGGCTCAGTTGGTTAAGCGACTGCCTTCGGCTCAGGTCATGATCCCGGAGACCCGAGATCGAGTCCCACATCGGGCTTCCTGCTCAGCGGGAAGCCTGCTTCTCCCACTCTCACTCCTCTTGCTTGTGTTCCCTCTATGGCTGTGTTTCTCTCTGTCAAATAAATAAAATCTTAAAAAAAAAAAAAGAAAGAAAAGGGAGAGTCTCCTCTATTAAGTGAAAACAGCAAGGAGCAATAGTGTATTGACGAGGACCTCATTTGTGTTCAGTAGGTAGCTGACTGTGTGTGTTTATAGAAATAGTCTCCAAAGCATATTGTTAAATGGGGAGAAAAGCCAAGTGTATCATCCTGTTAAAGGTTAAATTTAAATTCTTAACCATGCATATGGCTTCATATAGACACATTTGGTATGTGTGTGTACATCATAATGGCTAATGCGTATTGAGCACTCACGGTATGCCAGATACGATGCTGAGCACTGCACATGGACTATCTTATTGAATCTTTACAACCTTTGGAGGTAGGTGCTGGTAGCCCCATTTTATAAATGAGGAAACAGGCACAGAGAAGATAAGCACCTTACCCAGGGTCACACAGCCAGGGAAAGGGTAAAGTCAGAATTTGAACCCAGACAGACTCCTCAATGACCTCCCAGCAAACGTTCCTGACAGGTGCACCCACTGCCGGGCAGAGGAGGGAATGTGTCTGGGTCAGGAGCCAATATTGAACAACCTGTGCAAACCTCCCGGCTTACATAGCCTTGAGACCGTCTTACAGCTCACTTGACTGGTTATTCTCCATGAGACGACGCCAGGTGTCATTGAGAGTGCAATCACTTAGGGCCTTGCACAGTGAGCAGAGTGTATAGATTTTATTTGGAGAGAGGTGGGAAGCCACTAGCCCATTCTGTGCAGAGGAGAGGCATTGTCTGACTCAAGCTGCTGCAGGAAGAATGGGGGGAGGGCAATGGCAGGTAGGGGGGCAGGGAGACCAGGAGGAGGGCTATTACCATAGGCCAGCTAGGTGATGATGGTGGACAGGACCAGGTGGAGATTAGAGATGGCTGGCCACTCGTTGCATCCTGCCAGTGCCCTACTTATTATCCCCAGCAGAGAAGGAAAGGCTGGGAGCTTTTTCCAAGTCGTGGCCTATGGCCAAGTCTTCAGAGCCAGAATGTACCGGGAGGCCACCTGTTTCTAGTGTAGGAGTAAGACGGAGTTGCAGGACCGTGCTTCCCCTTGGGCCCAGCAGAGGGCGCTGCGGGCCAGTGTCAGCAAAATACACAAACACTGATCCTGTTGGTGCATTCATTGAAACCCACAATCCCAGGGCCGCCCAAACCAGCAGGGCAAAGCACCCATCATCATTGCTTTTCATGATCTATTTTAAGATCATGATAAGAGAGACTTGTCTATTAATTGCTGGGGTCAGAACTGGGAACTCCCAAACACGGGATCATTCCATTCCTTCCACGCATGCCTCTTACCCAGCTCCTGTTTGAAAAGGGTGGGTTGTATTATTAGAGGCGACGTCATGATACATTGTTTTTGCTACTTCCTGTGTCCACATGTTGACTTAGGGCCAGCATGTTTTTCCAGTTAACACTGATCCTCCTTAGTCTTTAAACCATAGCCTCAAGTGTGTTCTGGGTGATTGTAACAATCGCCTCAGGGAGGATGTTTTCCTGGTAGAACCGCCATTGCTGTCTTGGGGGGTCTGGAGCTGCAGGGCCTGGCCCTGCCTGGACATCACCTGATGGCCAGCTCATGTTGTGGATAAAAGCCAGAGCTGGTGCAACGGGGGCACGAAGCAGCAGGGCTGTCAGGGCTAGTGGGGCGTAAATTGGTACAACCACTTGGAAAGCTTCAGTAAAATTAAAGAGTAACATGCCCGATGACTCAGCAGTTCCTGTCCTAGGTGTAAATCCAAAAGAAAATATGTTCTTGTGCACTACAAGGTCCCTTTCTATGAGTGTTCCTAGCAGCAGCATTGGTAGCGGTCCAACACTGGAAGCAGTTTCTGGGCTCAGCAGTGGAATGGACCCATTGTGCCAAAACGTCAGCTTCTCACGGCAGCGTGGTCGAATCCCATATCCATAGCATTGAGAGAAGTAAGGCAGATAGAAAAGAGTACAAACTGCATGAAGCTCAAAAACAGGCAGAAATAAATTGTGGAGTTAGAAGTCAGGGTAGGGTTGCCTTTGGGGAGGGGGGAAGAGGTTCTGGGGACCTGGGAATATTTATCTTTTTGATTTCTGGTGATTACCAAGGTGTTCATTTGGTGATAATTCCTTTAGCTATGCTTACATATGTTGTGTACTTTTCTGTATGTGAATTATACTTCACAGTAAAAAAAAAAAATTAAAAACCTTGTAAGAAAAAAGTCAGGAGTTTTGGAAAAGTCAGGGCTCCATTGGAATCCTGGTTCTGCCAGTTACTTATGGTGACCTTAGAGAAAACAACTAACCTCTCAGTGCTTCGGGGCTTTTTTTTCCCTAAGATTTTATGTATCTGTTGAGAGAGAGAACATGAACATGTGTGCACATGGGCGGGGCAGAAGGAAAGAATCTCCAGCAGACTCCCTGCTGAGCACAGAGCCCAGCAAGAGGCTTAGTCCCACAAGCCAGAGATCATGTACTGAGCTGAAATCAAGAGTCGGATGCTCAGCGTCACCAGGTGGCTCAGTCGTTCAGCATCTGCCTTTGGCTTAGGTCATGATCCCGGAGTCCCAGGATTGAGCCCCGCATCAGGCTCCCTGCTCGGCGGGAAGCCTGCTTCTCCCTCTCTCACTCCCTCTGCCTGTGTTCCCTCTTCTAGCTGTGTTTCTCTTTGTCAAATAAATAAACAAAATCTTTTAAAAAGAAAAAAAAAGAAAGTCAGATGCTCAACTGTCTGAGCCACCCAGGCACCCCAGAGCTTCAGTTTTCTTATCTGTAAAATGGAGATGACAAAACCTCCCCTGAACAGACCTATACATTCAATTAGATAATTACTCTTGTACCTGGAATATAGCGTAGTCAACTGCACCTTCACAAATGTGACTTTGTTATAAAGTTCTGTCAGTTAGAAACTGCTTTGTCTGTAAACCTGAAAATCTGACTAACCATAGCTAAAACAAATAGAGGGTTGTTTTAAATCTCTAATGAGAAGTTTGGAGGCAGGAACCTGCAGAGATTGACTTCTCTGTGGCTTTCTTGACTCTTCCCTCATTATCACAAGATGGCTGCCACAGCTCCAAACATCCTCACACCATTGTCCTTAACAAGAAGAAGTGGGCAGGTAGAAAGGCATTCCTTTAACTAAGGGAAGCATATGTGCCCAGAAGTCCTTCCCAAGCTGAATTCCCCTCACATTTCGTTACCTGTAGCTAGTCATGTGGCCAGCTATAGGAAAAACTTAGAAAGCACCATCTGGGAAAGGGGAATGAGATGGCTGTGATTGGCTTGACTTAAGATTTTCATCAGAATCACCTGAGTGGCACTGAAGAGATTGTGTGTGTGTGTGCGTAAATATACACCTATATAAATCTGAAGATGTACATACACACATACGGACATCCCTGGGCCCCGCCAAAGACCAACCATGTTACTGCGGTGATATGTTTATACATATTGTAACAAAGGCAAACTGTTCATTAGGTCCTCACCTTATGGAGCCTCTTTTATTCATTATACTTTTTCCTACCTAACGTAATCTGTCTCTCCACTTAAGTGCCAGTTGGGTGGGGGTAAGGGTCTTTGTTTGTTCACTGCATCCAGAATGGGGCTGTACTCCGGGGGCACTCAGTTGGCATTTGTTGAACGGACGAAGGTGTGCCTCATCCATTGTCTCAAAATCTCATCAGCTTAGTCTTCCTGGCCCCCTTCAGAGCTGTAATGCCGTCATTGTAATCATTTCATCACTCACAAAAGAGAAACTGGGGCCCAGAGATTTGAAGGCACTTGCTCAGTATCGCACAGAGAGGAGGCAGCAAGTTCAAGTCCTAGTCCAAACTCAGGGCTGACCCTGGGGCCTAAGCTTCAGTCCATCACGCACATTGCTCTGAGAACAGGACTCTGTTCCCTTCCTGGGTCCAGAGAGCCTCCTAACCTTCCCTACTCTCCCTCAAACAGCTCATCACCCTGCGGGGCTCAATCCTGGAGGACGCCACCCCCACTGCCATGAAGCATGGGACAGGGCGGGGCCTACCCCTGAAGGACGCCCTGGAGTATGTCATCCCTGAGCTCAACATCCACTGCCTGCGACTGGCTCTCAACACTCCGAAGGTGACCGAGCAGCTGCTGAAGCTCGACGAGCAAGGGGTGAGCTGGGGGCCAGCGTGGGGAACCACTGCAACCCCATCCTGGTACCTCTTTCCATCCTGTTCTTTTTTTTTCTTTTTTCAGAATAGAAACCCACTTAAGCTAGTTTAAGTTAAAGGGGGTTGAGGGGTCTTTTACCAAATTCCAAGGACTCCAAGAGCAAGGATGTGACAAGGTGTCAGGATAAAAATGGTCTGGGGCACCTGGGTGGCTCAGTTGGTTAAGCGACTGCCTTCGGCTCAGGTCTTGATCCCAGAGACCCGGGATTGAGTCCCACATCGGGCTCCCTGCTCAGCAGGAAGCCTGCTTCTCCCTTTCTCACTCCCCCGCTTGTGTTCCCTCTCTGGCTGTGTTTCTCTCTGTCAAATAAATAAAATCTTTAAAAAAGAAAAAAAAAATG
>PITA01013539.1:0-57145 GCA_004023965.1 Spilogale gracilis | reverse complement strand
TTTTTTTTTTTAAGATTTTATTTATTTGACAGAGAGAAACACAGCCAGAGAGGGAACACAAGCAGGGGGAGTGAGAGAGGGAGAAGCAGGCTTCCCGCCGAGCAGGGAGCCTGATGTGGGACTTGATCCTGGGTCTCCGGGATCATGACCTGAGCTTAAGGCAGTCGCTTAACCAACTGAGCCACCCAGGAGCGCCCCCCCCCCCAACCCGGTGATTCTTAAAGTGTAGTCATATCAGCATCACCCTGAAACTTGTTAGACATACAAATTCTAAGGACCCATCCCAGATTGTCTGACTCCAGAACTCTGGCATAGGGTCCAATACTCCGTGTTTCAATAAGACTTCCAGGTAATTCCAATGCGTTCTCAAGTTTGAGAACCACTGCTCTAATAGAATAGTTCTTTTTTTAAAAAGTTTTTTGTTGTTGTTGTTTTTTTAATTTGAGAGAGATCACGAGGTAGATAGGGGCAGAGGGAGAGGGAGAAGCAGACACCTCACTGAGCAGGGAGCCTAATGCAGGGTTCAATCCCAGGACCCTGAGATCATGACCTGAGCCTGAGCAGGAGACAGACACTTAATTGACTAACCCACCCAGGCTCCTCTCTGGTACACCTTCTTAAAGGTGCTTAAGAGAGTGAAATCAGGGGCACCTGGGTGGCTCAGTTGGTTAAGCAACTGCCTTCAGCTCAGGTCATGATCCTGGAGACCCAGGATCAAGCCCCACATCGGGCTCTCTGCCCGGCGGGAAGCCTGCTTCTCCCTCTCACTCCCCCTGCTTGTGTTCCCTCTCTGGCTGTGTTTCTCTCTGTCAAATAAATAAAATCTTAAAAAAAAAAAAAAAAAAAAAAAAGAAAGAAAGAAAGAAAGTGAAATCAATCCCTTGTCTCTGAGATTCAGAATCAGGAGGTTGGCAGTGGGGCCTAGAAATCTGCATTTGTAAGTACCCTGGAAGGTTTTGAGACAAATGTTCCATCGAATACATGTTGAGAAACACTTATCTCTTCGATCCAGTAACCATTCAGTAAATATGCTGATTTATTTGTTGAATTATGAAGACTAACTTGGGAAATAAGCCCCATGAAGAACCAAATTAACTGAGATTAACAAGGGGAAATTAATAGCAGCCTTTCAATCTTAGAAGACTGAATGAATTTTAGGACTAAAATATTCCTGCCATTCCAAATGGGCCATACCTCCCTAACTCAAGAAAACAGACTCACTTTCAAGTTTCTTTCAAGGCAAAAAGCAGAAGATCCTCAGAAAAATTCTACATTGAGTTGTCCTCATATCTACTTCCTTTCCAATACCTTTTCTCCACTTTTTAATCATTCTCATTTTCCATATCCTGGGCTCTTACATTGTCCCAATAAGTCCTGGGGTGGAGGGATGGGGGGAGCAGATTAGCATTATTATATACAGAAACTTAAATAAACTTAAATACATAACCTTAATATGTTTGTTCCCAAGAGAATATATTTTTTAAAGGAGCAAGAAGATGGCAATTCTTAACACATGAGATTTCAAACATCTCTAATGGAAACTTCACACTTTTGGAAAACAGAATCTGCCTTTCAGTTTATTTACTGAATAGAGTCCCTAGAAGGCGAGAGGCCTGGCATAAGGTACTATTGGCCCAGGAAGATTTGAATCACCTGCTATTATCGAAGAAACCCAGGTTCGACCAGAGGCATTTGTGGGATTTCTATCGGTCCTTCACCTTGATGGGGGAGATTAAGAGTACACAGTGAGGCACCAAAGCATGGGAAGCTGGGCCCTAGTACAGCAGCAGCCTTCTTAAAGGTTGGGATAGTTCTACTGGATCTTTTTCACTCATGTTCCTTATCCTTCTGAAAATTTTATTGAAGATCTAGTTTTCTCCTGTTCCCTAATATATACTCCCCAGCCCAGCAGGGTCCAACCTAGAAGTCTGTTGTGCATGTGCTGCCTTTCACGCTTATGTATGTATGCTTTCCCTCTTGCTGACCCAAATCCTAGTCAATCTTCTGGATCTGGCTCAAAGAGTCCTAAGTCAAACCCTTCCTGAACTCCAGCAGTACTTGGTCTCCACCAGGTATTTCATATCTAAATCAGGTCCCATCTTTATATGCCTGTTTCATATTGCCCTGCCACCTGAGCTGAAGTGTAAGATTACTGGAGCCTGGAAATCATTCATTTTCTTGTACTTGGTATATAAGAAAAGCCTACAATTTGACATCAGACAGAATTTTGGGCTTGAATATTGAGTCCAGTGGATTAAGGCTCATGACTTAGAGGCAAAGAGCCCAGGTCTAGAGCAAGAAAGTTTGAGACCACATCCCAACTCTATCACTTAGCAGCTCTGATCCAGTCACCCTGCCTGCAATGTGGAGAGGATGTTGAGAATCGTTTCTCTTACATGCAGATATTATGTGTATTAAAGAAGTTATTACATGTGAAGTGATGACCTAGTTATTTACTATGTAGCAGGTACTTTAAGGGATTTACATGTATTACATGTATTACCTCAAATAATATTACTGATGTCACCCAAACATGCTGCAAACTGGCTTTGTTACTTTAGGATATCTATCACTACTGAGCCGGTTTCCTGATCTATAAAACAGTGGTCATCCCTCATTTACCTGTAGAAGGTAATATAATATGATATGGTGGTGTTTGGAAACATTCAGCTGAAGGCCTGGTACACTGGATTAAGAATGCCAGAAATAAAATAAAACTTTGGGTTTTTTAGTATATGGTGAGCTTATGTCACTTTCTATAAAATTCTACTTGGCACCCCATTAAAGAAAAGGTCAGATTTGAACAAGGTCTAATCATTCCAACTGGTAGTCTTGAGAGAAACTTCATTGGAAAGGCCATGCAGCAGTTCCTCATGGAAACTGGAAGAACCCTCCTGAGGACAGCTTCATTACCCCAGAGCAAGGCCTAGTAACCCTGGCTACAGATCAGAATCCCCTGTGGAACTCTTTTAAAGTCACAGTTAGCGAGAGCCACTTGTGAAGATTCTGATCCAATAGTTATGGCAGCTCTGTCACTTTAAAAATACTCAGTGATTCTCCTGCACAACCAAGATTGAAAACCACTTCTTTGAGACTTCACTATGACATCAGAAACTTCCAAACCTCTGAGAAACCACAGACCATATGGTGAGAGGAGAGGAATTGATTAGCTTGAACAGAAAGTTGATTCACATCACTTGACAAAGGTATTCACTCTGCTTTCCCTCTCCCCAAATTTCAGCTGTTTGCCTTGTTTTGACCTCCGGAAGGACTGTTTGCCTCTTCAGATTCAAACACTTCCCTTCAGGTTCTGGAGAGACACTGCTTCAAGAATAAGGTAGGTCACGGGACGCCTGGGTGTCTCAGTTGGTTAAGCGACTGCCTTCGGCTCAGGGCATGATCCCGGAGACCCGGGATCGAGTCCCACATCGGGCTCCCTGCTCGGCAGGAACCCTGCTTCTCCCTCTCTCACTCCCCCTGCTTGTGTTCCCTCTCTGGCTGTGTTTCTCTCTGTCAAATAAATAAAATCTTTAAAAAAAAAAAAGAGAGAGAATAAGGTCTCAAGAGCCTTTAGACTCGGTTTAACTGTCAAGGTAGCATCAAGACAGGAGTCCTCTTCCCAAGTCTAATATGTATTAAACTAAATGGCCTCCATTATAATCTTGGCCTCACAACATGGGATATGCAGCTATCAATAATCAGGTATCAGTATTAAAGCTCTTCTTCCATTACCCTTAAGAATCTAAAGATAACCACACAATATTGGATTAAACTGCAACCTTTATTTCCCAGAAAACCAATTCACTTCACAATAAGTGTTTGTGGCTCTAATATTATCATTAATATGCAGTAGAAGCTTTACAGAGCCACCCTGGCTTGTATTCCTGAAAGGTACCTGAGTCTAAATCCTTGGACTTAATCATGTAAATGCCCTCAGGAAAATCTGACATTTAACAGTCTAGCCCTGTGCCCTTTGTCTATGCCCAAGGCATGATGCAAAGCAGCATTGAAATGGGCTATTCCAGGCTCTTTTCTATCCTTACTGCTTATGCCAGTCTGCCTTGATCTTTATCCACCCCCCACCCCCCATCAGACTATGCTGTCCCTGCTTTGCAGAAATCTCAGCTGTAGCTGTTGCCTGGAAACTTGGGAGTCCTTGAAGTGAATGTCTACAAGGATAGCTGAAGACAGCTAGCCATAAGGGAAAGTAGGCCTCCTATTGGCAGTGAAATGTGGCAGGTTTGAGACGGTATATTCTTAGTTCGCTTCTAGGAGTCTTCATATGTTAATACCTACAACTTTAGAGATTTCAGACTGGCATTCTCAGATAATTATAAAGTAGCCTGAACTTGAACATGGTATGTTCATTCTTCCAAGCCCTCTCCCCCAATGTGCCTATGCTGATCTAACAAGTAGCATCCTTATCTAACAAAGAGCTTAATTTAGATATATTTGGCCAAGAGATGGGAGGGAGCAATGCTGAGCAGCAAAGGAACCAGCTGCCCCAGGCTTGCCTTCTCAACACTCAAGCTGATGGTGTTAAACTTCATCATACCCCAGTACTGTGAGCTTTCCAAGGAGCCCTGCCTATTTAATACTCTATTTGAGGGCAAAGCATTCTATTCAAAACAACCTATAAGACTAAAATATACGAGCTAATGTTAATTTTTGGTTTTCCAAGACATATAAGCAGTGAAGTTCTCCTTTTATCTAACTGACTAGTCTCTTGCTTTATTCATCCCAAACAATCATAGCAAGATGCCCGCATCTCTCAGTCTTCTTTTGAGAACAGCAAGTAGGCCTATGTCAAAACTACCTGATCTTAAATGTCAATATTTCCTTTGCCAACCCATGGTTCTTACAATTTAGGCCTCATGGAGCCAGAAGACTTTGAAATATGTCCTTATGACCCAAACCACAGGATGCCAGCCAGCAGGCTACAGTACCACCTGGCATCATGTAGAAAGGTAAGTTTTGGGACGCCTGGGTGGCTCAGTTGGTTAAGCGACTGCTTTCGGCTCAGGTCATGATCCTGGAGACCCGGGATCGAGTCCCACATCGGGCTTCCTGCTTTGCGGGAAGCCTGCTTCTCCCTCTTTCAGTCCCTCTGCTTGTGTTCCCTCTCTAGCTGTGTTTCTCTCTGTCAAATAAATAAATAAAATCTTTAAAAAAAAAAAAAAAAAGAAAAGAAAGGTAAGTTTTCCTGATTAAAAGCATAAAAGTTAAGTCAGTGGAGGGAGAAAAATAAGCTCAGAATATAAAATTTAAAGTTGTTTGTTTGTTTGTTTGTTTTAAAGAACAAGCTTCTGACCATATGTAGCACTTAGCAGTTCTTAATGTTGGAAATGGTTTGTCTTAAGCATTTCCAGAAAGGAATGGAGGGTGGAATACAGGCATTGTATAACAGCCATTTAACGAGAGCTTTTTTCTTTTAGAAAAATCCGAAGATAGCTAAAAAGATGGCTAACTGCAAATATAATGCTTGCCATGTGGTCCCAATCATAAGGCTCAAGGAACACGAGGATAACTGTGTCAATAGAACTGCTGTAGATGACGGTAGGTTTTATTTTTAATTGGGGGCCAGATAAGTGACATCAAGTGCTATTGCTCCCTGCCCCCCATATTTTATATGTATGGAAGTCTTAGCCAAATGAGAGGAAGGAAAAACAAAAGGAAGTTTCTACTCTACTTCTATAACTTCTGGTCTGCTTTATTTCAGAGCCATTTCCAAGTTTGGAACCAAATGAAAAACTTTCTATTACTGCCAATCAGATTCTTGACCCTGATGCCTGGGACATAGGTGAGCAAGGGTGAATCAGTGAGCACAGTCGTAAATGAAGGCTTGGACCCTAAGGTCTTCATACTAATTAAGTACTGTAGTCTTGGATAAATTAAGTCTTAATACTCCTCCTACAAAATCCTTCAAAACAGTCAGGTAAATCTGAGAATTTCACCTGTTTCTGAAGAGGCAACTCAGGAAAAATGGAGTCTAATTAAACCAAAAATCACTTGTAACAGTTTAAAGAATTGTATCTTATCAAAATCTGATCACTTTCCACAGGAAAAAAGTACTGGTATAAATTGAAACTTGTAGTCTGAAAGGTTTGGATTTATCCTATCTCAAGTGATATCCTTTCTCTAAAATGTAGCACGTTATAATAGAAAATTCATTAGCTCTTCTGTCAGATCTAGGTTCCACTATATGCTCTGCTCTTAAGGAAAGTTACTTCTTAAACACCTCTTCCTCACCTATAAAAGGAATAATACCTATCTCACAGATAGATTGATATTAAAGATGTAAATGTGTATTGGAGTAATGCAAGTTCCTTTAACAAAGTTCAAAATGTGTTGATATCATGGTTTAACACAACAGATGTTTCCTTATATATGAGCCCAGTAAAAGAGTTCAGTGAGGATCGTGGCTCGAGAACACAGGCTCTTTTCTTCCTGTGACTGTCACCTTCCACACTTGGCTTTCCAAACTGCCACAAAAAGAGAATGGAGGTACAGGTCCCCCTTAAGCATCTTGGCCCAGGAAAAAATACTTCCAGTCATATTGCATTGGCAAAAACTAGTCATATGACCAAACCTAAGGTCAAGTTGGTAGGAAGGCAGTCCTGGCAAAGCAGCCAATTCCCAGCAACACCTATAGAAAGGAGATTCAAATCTCTGCCGCCAATGGCTTTCTCTGCAGCAATATAAAAATGTTTAGTACTTGTATCATGTCTTCATCCTCTCCCTTCTTTCTAGATAACACGCATCATTCTCCTTCATTTGTTCTTAAGACATTTGCTCCAAAAATCCTAGTCTGTGAAAGGTAAGATAAACCATCTTATAGAATAGAGCAAAATACCTTTAAGTCTGACCCTTAAAGTGAGATGGCCACTAGGTCACAGGCATGGCAAATGCCTAAACTTCAATTATGAATTTTGAAAGATCTGTATTCATGGGCTCTGAGTACTTCCATTCCCTTCCTAAGTCTCTTTTAGGACTTTAATCCATTAAGGACTTGATTACATAAAGTTCTCAATTCTATATAAAATTTTCAAGGAATAAAAACCCAATTTCTAAAATTTGGAAGGGAAAATAATTAGTACACTATACATGAAATAACCTAACAAGGATCCCCAACCTAACAAGACTGAAGGGCACATCTGGGGGTTAGAGAAGCCATCAGGGGAATTATCCACCATATACAAACAGGGGGCATGAAGTACAAAGGAACTGTATAAAACAGAAGCTTGCACAAAACCAATAATTCCTTCTCTGACCTTTAATAATGTCAACCATTTTTAATAAAGTACTTTAAATCTCCTAGAACTGGTTATCTAGACTAAATCTCTAGTTCTGGTCTCTAACTTTCCTTTTTTGGTCATCTCCTACAGTGACTCAAGAGACATAAAAAAAGGGACTATGGATGACAAACATCCTAACAACTATAAGTCCTGGAGAAAAGGTAACTTTTTTAGACTAATATCATAGTTCTACAATATTAACATAGCTTTAACTAATACCACTAATATATTCTAAATCTTCAAAGATTCTTAGACAAACTTATTCTTCAAAAAAATAAAACCTCTTTTCTATTCTATGTCCTTCTTTCCCCATAATAGAAAGCAGGGAGAGTCCCAGGGGCTTTAAGTCAGACTATGGAGAAAAAGCTATCTAAAACTCTATTTGAAATGCAACTAATGCCCATTAAGCTTAGATCTTCCATAAAAACACTGACAAAATGACATTACCTTAATGTTCTTTTTCTACCCATAGGTCAGAAAAACTGATGGAGAAGCTGTGGATTAAAGAGCCAGCAGACAGAAAATTTAATGTCTTTTTTTAAACTTTGGGGAAATCTTAACCGTCATGTTTTAGGTAACAACTCCAGACATTGTTGGCATCTTAACCTGTTTTTATTTATTTAAATAAAGAATATTTTTCCTATGACTAGCTTCACTGGATTGTCGCGTTCCCCGCCAGCAGAGAAGACGCAACACACAGGTAGACGTTGAAGCTCTTGTTTATTCTCCGGTTCTTCCCCTTCCTCCCTTCTTTTTTCTCCTTTTGGGGAAACTTTCTAGCCCCTTTTATACAGTATCATAGCCAATCAGAGAGGAGATCACGCGGGGTGTGGACTGCACGGCCAGTAGGCATTGGTGGCATCCGGTGATCACGCACTGAGCACGGACCCACGTATCCATAAGGCATGCGGTCACGTGTCTTCAGGGCGGGCGCTTCCTGGAACTGTTTGTGCTGATGTGGTCATGCGCTTGGCGCCATCTTTGGGGTGTGCCCCCGACACTGGATTTTTTTATTCTTCCCTGTTTCATATCCTCATTTGTCAACCAAAAGGCTAGAGGGCTTATTTGCCTGCATCCCTTATCAGTAGAGGAAATACAGCTGTCATGTGAGCTATGCTATTAATCGAATTCTTTGTCCTCCAATTATTTTTCTCTGACTCCAAGTCATGTACTATATGACCATCAGGTCAACCTTCTTCAGTTAGTTTTGTACAAATCTTTATGCTTTAAAGATAACAGTTTTGTGGAGCACCTGGTTGGCTCAGTCAGTAGAGCATGTGACTCCTGATCTCGGGGTCATGAGTTCAAGTCCCACGTTGGGTGTGGAGCCTACTTTAAAAAAACAAAACAGAACAAAAACTATTTTTGAAAGATTTTATTGGTTTATTTGACAGAAAGAGAGAGATCACAAATAGGCAAAGAGGGAAGCAGGCTCCCCACTGAGCAGAGAGCCCGACGGAGGACTCGAACCCAGGACCCTGAGATCATGACCTGAGCTGAAGGCAGAGGCTTAACCCTCTGAGCCACCTAGGTGCACTTTCATGTCTTTTTTTGTTTTAAGATTATTTATTTATTTATTTGACAGAGAGAAACACAGCTTGAGAGGGAACACAAACAGGGAGAGTGACAGGAGAAGAAGGGGTACCATAGAGCAGGGAGCCCAGTGCGGGGCTTGATCCTGGGACTCCAGGATCATGACCTGAGCCAAACGCAGCCGCTTAACCAACTGAGCCACCCAGGTGATCCACAAAAGCTATTTTTAATGACAAACTGTGTCTGGAGACTGTCTCCAAATATCCCTTCTTAATTCTGTAGAAGTCAGTTTATTATCATCTTAAATACACCTTATTCTTTTTTACTCTGTTCAATTTAAAATGTCATCCCTTGCTCTCCAACCATTGAATTCCCTTTCTAGTTTTTTTTAAGTCTAATTCTTAATCCTCACCACATTTAAAACTTACAGGCATTCAACCTCAATCATACCACAAACCTTCCCAAGAGAAGTTGGAATCACATGCTACTTCATATTTTCTATACCATAAATCACTAGCCCAGGGCTATGCATGTAGTAGATATTCACATACTTGGTACTTAAACTGAACCAAGACCCAATTTATAATAGGCCAAAGTTTGTTCCTCTTAAGCTATAATTTTTTTCAGCTAGCTAATTTTAAAATAATGACTATTTTGTGCTAGTTTGCTGATTGGTTCAGGTATATTTAGACTTATAATTCAAAGTAGAAGTTATTTCAAATGGATATCTTCTGTCCTTAGAAGTCTTATCCCTACCTAAGTATCTTCTAAATCTTTTTCAAATGATCTTTTTCCCCCCTTCAATTAAAGCAGAAAACAGAAGGGAGGAAAACTAGATAATTTTAGTATCTAACACATTCTAGTATACTTTGTAAAAAGAGGGCTACTGACTTGGCTCCCTTATATTTACATAATATAAACAAGATTTTGGGGCACCTGGGTGGCTCAGTTGTTAAGCATCTGCCTTTGGCTCAGGTCATGATCCTAGAGTCCCGGGATTAAGCATCACACTGAGCCCCGCATCAGGCTCCCTGCTTGGCGGGAGGCCTGCTTCTCCCAATCTCACTCCCCCCTGCTTGTGTTCCCTCTCTAAGTGTGTTTCTCTCTGTCAAATAAATACATTTTAAAAATCTTAAAAAAAAAAAAACCCAAGATTTTTATCTTGTAACTAAGGCCTTACACATATTTTGATTTTTTTTTAAGTTACACTTTGGTATATTAATACCAAACTACATGAAAATTAAAAGGTGTCCTAGGAAAAATGGTCCAAAAAGATAAAGATGTCTTCCACTCTAAAATTTCAGTATATAGACTTTCCCCCTAAAAAAGTCTTAATTGGGTTGACTACATAATATTTCCTTCAAACCAGGATACTCTTGAGCATGAAAGGGGCAATAATAATTATCTTGAGGGCGCCTGGGTGGCTCAGTTGGTTAAGCGACTGCCTTCGGCTCAGGTCATGATCCTGGAGACCGGGGATCGAGTCCCACATCAGGCTCCCTGCTCAGCAGGAAGCCTGCTTCTCCCTCTTTCACTCCCCCTGCTTGTGTTCCCTCTCTGGCTGTGTTTCTCTCTGTCAAATAAATAAAATCTTTAAAAAAATAATAATAATAATAATTATCTTGAGATAACCAAAAAACCAGATTGGCATTCTTAGTCTTAAGGGATAAAACATCACTAATTAGGCAGCTGTCATTCAAAATATGGATGCCAGATGTACTCACATCTCACTTTAAGAAGTTTTGAGGAGTACCTGGGTAGTGCAATTGGTTAAACATCCAACTCTTTTTTTTTTTTTAAGATTTTATTTATTTATTTGACAGAGAGAAAGATCACAAGTAGGCAGAGAGGCAGGCAGAGAGAGGAGAAAGCAGGCTCCCCGCTGAGCAGAGAGCCCGATGCGGGCCTCTATTCCAGGACCCTGAGATCATGACCTGAGCCGAAGGCAGAGGCCTTAACCCACTGAGCCACCCAGGTGCCCTAAATGTCCAACTCTTGGTTTCAACTCAGGTCCTGGTCTCGGGGAGGTGAGATCAAACCCTGAGTCGCGCTCCATGCTCAGTGGCTCAGTGCTTAAGATTCTCCCTCACCTCTTTTCTCTCACATTAAAAAAAAAAAAAAGAAAGAAAGAAAAGTTTTGACCCTCTTGGAAGAAGGCACAATAGTAAATAAAATATCACTTTTTTAGGCTTTGGCATAACATATAGCCTTTGACTTAACATGTGGTTTTTTGACCATAACATTTAGGCAAAGTTAAAAAAAAAAAAACTTAGAGAAAATACTTAGTTTAAAAAAAAAAAAAAAAGCAAAGTTTCAAAGTTATTGCCTCAAAGCCTGCCTAGATTCCCTGAAGTCTTAACTATTCCTCCCATACTTCCATAACAGGTGATAATTTTTTTTTAAGAATTTATTTATTTGAAAGAGAGAAACACAGCCAGAGAGGGAACACAAGCAGGGGGAGTGAGAGAGGGAGAAGCAGGCTTCCCGCCGAGCAGGGAGCCCGATGTGGGACTCAATCCCGGGTCTCCAGATCATGACCTAAGCCGAAGGCAGTCGCTCAACCAACTGAGCCACCCAGGCGTCCCCATAACAGGTGATTTATGTCTCCACTTAACATCCCTTCATTCTGATTTACTATTAATAAACTATAAAATGCTTTAGGAGAAGCATGATCTCGACTATGTTATAGTCCTGTGCCCACAAAAAAAAAAAAAAAAAAAAAAAAATCAAGGTTGCTGAATGTGAAGAATCTATATAGACATGGGGTAAAAAGAAACTTAGTACCCTGGCCTAAATATTTGTACTGAGTAAATCAACCTTTCAAAAACCTTGGTAACCAAATTCACTCATCTTCACCAAAAAAATCCTACCAAGGCAATTTAAATTATATTAGTGTAATAATAATAAGACTTTGTATCTATAAAGTTTCTTCCCTATGATCAAGTTTAAGATTTCCACTTTTACATTCACAATATGAACTACAGGGAAAATACTGCTAGAGCCCATTATTCATATCATAGATAATATCCCAAAACCTAACTCATTGGTTCCCCAGCTTTATCCTATTGTTGTTCCATATTAAATGGCCTTTTTGTAAGGGCTTCCCAAGCAGCTGTGGTATAACATGAGGAAAGGAAAAAGCCTCCAATATTTAGTCTCTCTTAAAAATTATAATGGTCATGGTCCATTATAAAGGAGCAATGTTGGCAACTATTGTATAAGGCAGCGGTTCTCAAACTTTAACGGGTGTATTAAAATCACTTGAAGCCTGGGATGTCTCCGGGGTTTAGTCGGTTAAGCAGTGCCTTCCACTCAGGTCATGATTCCAGGATCCTGGAATCAAGTTACATCGGGCTCCTTGCTCAGCTAGGGGCCAGGGAGTAGGCTCCATCTGCCTGCAGCTCCCTCTGCTTATGCACTCTCTCTCTGACAAATAAATAAAACCTTTTTAAAAAATTAAAATAGGGACGCCTGGGTGGCTCAGTTGGTTGGGCGACTGCCTTCGGCTCAGGGCATGATCCCGGAGATCCGGGATCGAGTCCCGCATCGGGCTCCCTGCTCGGCGGGAAGCCTGCTTCTCCCTCTCTCGCTCCCCCTGCTTGTGTTCCCTCTCTGGCTGTGTTTCTCTCTGTCAAATAAATAAAATCTTTAAAAAAAAAAAAAAATTAAAATAAAATGAAGGCCTTGTTAAAACAAATAGGACATCTGACCCCCAAGTTTTTGATTCAGTAGGACCGTAGTAAGGCCTAAGAACTGGTGTTTTCTCAAGTTCCCAAGTGATGCTATGGTGTGGGACCACACTTTAAGAACCACTGGTCTGAGCACAGTTTACATGCTAGGAGGGAACAAGGAGGGAAGGAGATTGATTACAAGACAACTTAAGAAAACCTCAGACAAAAGTTAGAAAACTTTACAGAAAAAAAAATGACCCTTGGGTTTAAACATTTGACATTTTTTCTTTGTTTTTGTTTTGTTGTTGTTGTTTTCTCTTTTTTAAGTAGGATCCACACCCAGGGTGGAACCCAAAGCAGGGCTTGAATTCATGACCCTGGGATCAAGATCCTTGTTGAGGGGTGCCTGGGTGGCTCAGTCGTTAAGCATCTGCCTTAGGCTCTGGTCATGATCCCAGCATACTGGGATCAAGCCCCACATCAGGTTCCTTGCTCAGCAGGAAGCCTGCTTCTCCCTATCTTACTCCCCCTGCTTGTGTTCCCTCTCTAGCTGTGTTTCTCTCTGTCAAATAAATAAATAAAAATTCTTTAAAAAAAGATCCAAGTTGGGATCCAGTTGGAGGCCTAACTGAGCCACCCAGGCACCCACTGGCATTTTTTTTTAAATAACAGAAGAATGGCAGTTTCATAATTTTTTAATGGTTCTGTGCAAGACTAGCCCTTTGCATAATTTTTAGTAAATAAAATTTCTTAAGTATAATTGTGCCATTCTGCCATCTTTTCAACAACCTTCTTTCAAGAAGTTCCATTTCTTCACCTATTTGTTTATAAAGCCTTGCCAACATGATACTAATGATGATTCGAAAACTCTGACTTAACAATTTACATTTTAGATATCAACATCAGAAGGGGGGGGGGGTCCCTGGTTGGTTCAGTGGCTAAGCCCCTGCCTTCAGCTCAGGTCGTGATCCCGGAGTCCCGGGAGGAGCCGCGCATCCCGGCTGCCTGCTCAGCGGGAAGCCTGCTTCTCCCTCTTTCACTCCCACTGCTTGTGTTCCCTCTCTGCTTGTGTTTCTGTCAAATAAATAAAATCTTTAAAAAAAAGAGAGAGAGAGAGAGAGTGAGGGGCTGGTTGTTGCTGACTCCTGGAAAAAGGAACTAGCTAGAAGTCAAGGAAAACAAAATAGATTTCTCAAGCCCACTGGTAACTGTTACAGGCGATATGGATTACACAGGTATATAATATTTACATATTAAGACACAGAAATAATTTAAAGTATAAATTTTTAAAAATTGCCATTAGTTTTTTCATTCATCCTGTATTATCCTGTTTCTAGAGCTAAATGTTGGCTATTCATTCCAAGCTCCCATTAGGAACTCTTTTTTAAAAATAAATTAATTTTCTTTGGCTCCCTGGTGGCAGCACCTCACCCTGCTACTTTGCCTGAAAAATTATGACCAGCACCAACTTTTCACCTTCCTCTAAAGCAATACTTCCCAATCTATCCTCATCAGTAGGCTAGATTATGATCCCCTAGATCTTTCATTTTGAAATATTTTGCAACTGTGTTTATTGAATAATTTTCCTATTTTTAATAATGTACTTAACTACCAATCAGAATTTATAATTAGATGAGAAAAATCAGAACTTTGTCCATAACATTCAAACCAGAAATAAAGAAATTTAATATTTTAGTCTTCTGGTGAGCAAAGTGTTTTTATTGGCTATCGAAGACACTGAAATTCCTAAGGAATCTCAAGGACTATTAGAATTCCTTCAATCCTAACAGCTGGGAAAACTCATTTTCTAACAAAGATCTTTGGGAGGGCGCGGGTGACGCCTGAGGGCTCAGTTGGTTAAGCATGGCATTCTCAGTTTTGGCTCAGATCACAATTTCATGGGTCAGTAGAGAGTCCGCTTGAAGATTCTCTCCCTCTGCCCCTCCCCACACACTCTCTCTCTCAAATCATTTTTTCTTTGAAGATTTTTTTTTAGGGGCGCCTGAATGGCTCAGTCATTAAGTGTCTGCCTTCAGCTCAGGTCATGATCCCGGAGTCCCAGGATCTAGCTCTGCCCAGCCGGAAGCCTGCTTCTCCCTCTCTCACTCCCCCTGCTGTGTTCCCTCTTTCGCTGTGTCTCTCTCTGTCAAATAAATAAATAAAATCTTTAAAATATATATATATAAATAAATAAAATCTTTTAAATATATATATATGTATTTTTTTAATCACTAGGGCACTGGTCTTTTTACTCATTAGTCCCCAGAGTCTGTTTTTAACTTATAATTATTCATTCAAAAATATGATCTATAATTATCCTCAGACAGAACCATCAAGGATCAGATTCAGTTTAGGGTTTTAATCCTGGCTAGTTCCTAGATTGACTCTTTATAAATGCCTTGGTCTCTCATTGTTTTTTCCCTTTTCAAATATATTCACCCTGGCTGAAAAGCCGGGCTGAAGAAGAGCCCAGCAGGGATCTTTGATTAAGCAGGAACTTTCTGGGTTGCAGATGAATGAACAAAGCATTGAAGAATAGAAAGAATAGATGTGTGGTGCAGTTTTATTTCAAAATCTCCACTGAAAGACAGTTTGGGGGTTTTGTTTATTTATTTAGAAGCTGGTGGACCTAGGGCACCTGGGTGGCTCAGTCACTTAAGCATCTGCTTTCAGCTCAGGTCATGATCCCAGGCTCCTAGGTTCCCGGCCCACATCAGATTTCTCCGCCCAGTAGGGAGACTGCCTGTCCCTCTCCCTCTGCTCCTCCTTCTGCCCGTCCCTCTGCTCATGCTCTCTCTCTCTCTCAAATAAATAAAATCTTTTAAAAAAATAAAATAAAAGTTGGTGGGCTTGTTTCCTTGTGCTAAAAGAAACAGCTTTGTCAGATGAAGATCCTGTCACCCTGACAAGGCATTACCGGATGCACTGAAGTCTGACTTTGGGTTCTGGTTTGGTACCCAACCCCCTCCATCCTCTCAAGTCCTAGCTCTTCCTCATAAATTTCAGTCTGCAGGTATCTGAAAAGTACTTACGGGTCACAGTAACAGTGTCAACAATTTCACCGGCTTACTGCAATTTAAAGCCTGAAAAATCACATTTCACTTCAAATCACATTGGCTGCACCAATCTGTATGGATGATGTGATAAATTCAGAGGTTTAGGATTTCAGAAAGGTTACTTTAAGATATTCCTAACAATCTGAAACTGATTTATCAAAACAGTAGCTTTCTCCAAAACGCTGTGTGCTAAGCACGCCGCCGCTGTGAAGCTTTCATTCTTAGCTATTATCTTTCAAGAAGCACTTTAACAGCTTGCTCCTCCTTCAGAGGAATTATCCAGCCACTCAGGTGAAAGAATGGATCTCCTAAATTCAAAACAGTGCCTAGGTCAGTGGCTCTCAGTCCTGGCTGCATATTAGAATCATCTGCATAGCTTTTTAAAAATAACTATGCCCAGCCCTTTCTGATTAATTGGTCTGGAAAAACTTGGCATAGTATGCCTTAAAAACTCCCCGATGATTCTAATGTACAGACAAGATTAAAAACCACTAGCCTACAAGAATGGCTTGGGCGGGGCACCTAACAACATATTTCTTTTTAGGGTCTTAATATGAGCCAAAAACTCTGAAGCACACTCTCCTCAGCCCAAGAGCTGATAATCTTTAAAAATAACAACCAACTGGGTAGGGACAGCTGGGTGGCTCAGTCTGTTAAGTGTCTGTGTTTGGCTCAGGTCATGATCCCAGGATCCTGGGACTGAAGGGAGCCCTGGAACAAGGCTGACTCCCTGCTCAGCAGATAGTCTGCTTCTCCCTCTTCCTCTGTCCCTTCCCCCACTACCAACCTCCACTGGCCCCCCACCACATGCCTTCGCGGGTGCACTCTCTCAAATAAATAAAATCGAGAAAAAGCCAGAGAACAGGGAGAGGGAAAAGCAGGCCTCCTGCAGAGCAGGGAGCATGATGTGGGACTCAACCCCAGAACCCTGGAATCATGACCTGAGCCAAAGGCAGAGGCTTAACAACTGAGCCACCCAGGTGCCCCTAAATAAATAAAATCTTAAGAAAAAGAAAAGCTAACAATCTATGTTTACTTAGTCTCGTAAAAATAAAATATCCCATCTTGATGATCCCTTTCACCAAAGTCACATTCAGTTCTTCCTATCAAGATAAGTTGTGGTTTTTTGTTAAGATTTTTATTTATTTGACAGAAACACAGCTAAAGAGGGAACACAAGCAGGGGGAGTGAGAGAGGGAGAAGCAGGCCTCCACATTCCAGGATGCTGGGATCATGACCTGAGAGGAAGGCAGATGCTTAAAGACCGAGCCACCCAGGCGCCCCTCAAGATAAGTTCTTCTAAGTCATATTTAGGCTCTAGAAACCACTGAAAAGTTCTGAGAGTCCCAATAACTGAACACTTAGATTTATAGTGCCTCCTACAGCTTAGACAGTACAAAAATTTTTGTCACACAGTATTTTTTGTTGGTTTTGAAAAACAGTATCACCAGATCTACCTGTTGTATCAACAACACCTTCCTTTATTTTGTTCTAACTTTCAAAGGCCACAATCCTGCAATTGCACTACTGGGCATTTACCCCAAAGATACAGATGTAGTGAAAAGAAGGGCCATATGTACACCAATGTTCATCGCAGCAATGGCCACAATTGCCAAACTGTGGAAAGAGCCAAGGTGCCCATCAACAGATGAATGGATAAAGAAAATGTGGTACATATATACAATGGAATACTATGCCTCCATTAGAAAGAATGAATATCCAACTTCTGTAGCAACATGGACTGGACTGGAAGAGATTATGCTGAGTGAAATAAGCCAAGAAGAGAAAGTCAAGTATCACATGGTTTCACTTACTTGCCGTGCATGAGGGGTAACCTGGAGGACAGTGGGAGAAGGAAAGTAAATGGGAACTAGGGTAATCCAGGGAGGGAAATGAAAAAACAGAGACTCTGGACACAGAAACAAACTGAGGGACTTGGAGGGAGGGGGGTAAAGGGATGGGAGAGTCTGGTGGTGGGTACTGGGGACACCTAAAGCGTGGAGCACTGGGTGTGGGGAATGGGGAATGAATCTTGGAACACTGGGAAAAAAAAATTTAAGTAACAATTAAAAAAAAAAAAAAAACAAAGGCCACAATCCCCTTTTTCCATAAATCCTTTCCAGGTCACATTGGACCCCACTGATTTCTTCCTAACGAAATTTCCAGTCGTGACCATATATTTGGGACCTGTTATACTGCCATTTTACCTTTCATCCACTTTAGGCCTATTTTCCTAAGCACCTCAAGGTGCTTAGTATGAACTGTTTATACATATATGTGTCAGTTTCCACAAGGCTCACAATCTATATTTGGATTTGTATTATGAAGTTAAAACTTTCTGGCCCTCTTTACCTCTCCAACTCTTCATTGAACACTGAGCTCTCTCCTCAACTCTAAGACTCCCTTTACTGCAACTAGGGCATCCTTCCTACTAAATATTCTTAGATACCACTATTGACGTTTGACTTTAAGACTCTACAGTACCCGCTGAACGAAAACTAGATTCCCCTCCTTGGTGTTTTGTTTTGGCTCTTCTACAATGAGCCTCTTCCGTCCCCTCAAAATCCATATTACACCTCTAGCTAGACAAGTTCCACAAACAGGGCTTCCTTCCAGCCAGCAGCCGGACCGCGCCAGTCCCATTCCCTGGTCCGGTGCCCATACGGAAGCCCTCACTCTCTTTCCCAAGATGGCCGCCACACAGCGCAGGGAGGGCAGTGCGAGTTCCACCCACACAAGGCCACTATCTTCTGGAAACCTGACGAGAATGGGTTGAAAGAGGAGAATGGCCCGAGGAGGAGAATCCTGAAGCATGGGAAGTAGCCAAGGCCCGGCGGCCTTGAGGGAGGGCCTAGGCCACCCGCGCTCAGGTAGAGCCAAGACTAGCGTCACAGGAAGTGGGGGCCCCACCCCCTAACGTCAGGGGCGGAAGTGAGCGTTGCTGGGCGCGGCTGTGGGGAGAAAGCGGCTGTGAAGAGAACGTGTCTCGACCGAGGTAGGAAAGGCTTCCAGGTCTGGCTTGGGGCCTCGACAAACAACTCACCTGTGGTATCCTGGGATCCCTTCACTGTCTGGGGTCTTCCCTTGTCCGCCAGCCCATAGCCTTGGGCCTCGTGGGTTCTCAACGCTGCTGTTTTGGCTATGGGTGGTCCAGAGGGCCTCCCTACCTCTTTTGTCTACATTGTTTTAGGTTAACCACCTTCCCCACCTCCTCCTGTTTAGTCCCATTGCTTAAATCTCCTCTGATTATTTTGTTTAAAGGAAGAAAAACGATTGTTTACTGAGACCCCAGCTCTGTTCTAACCAGTTGCTTCAGACTACATCCAGCCCCCAAACTTGACTGCCTCGCGTAATTTGTCGGTTTCACCGCGGTCTAGTACTAGGGAAAAGGTAAAGAATCGCCTGTTAACAGTTTGGTACGGAAGGTAATTTAGTGAACACAGCTGAATGATGAAGCTATGGATTCGTGCCCTAAATCTGCCGTCATTAATCTTTGTGCCCCCAGAGTTTAGGGTGGTTTTCCATAAGTTGCTGAACCTGGCACTGATTTTTTCCCTCTAAACACCTTAAAATCAAGGAACATCATACTTGGTTCTTCCTTCCAAACCTCTAATTTTTTATGAAAAGTGTAAAGTAACTTGTATAAGTAAAAGTTGTCAAAAGGAAGGTCAGAGTTTCTTAATCCAGATGTGAAAAATACTTTTTCTAACAGTTTTGTTAGTAAATGTCATTAACAAGTGGGCTGTGTAGCAGATTACCAAACTAGAGTTCCAGCTGATCACTTGTATTTCCTACCATAGATTCCAAGGCTGCTTATGTCATAGAATGGGGGAAGGGGTGTGGAACTGTATGAAGGGCCAAAGGAGAACTTGATCTAGAGGCAACAGCTGTAAATCTAGCTAATTTTCAGAAGTTTCCTAAGAGAATGGTTTTATATAAATTTAGTTTTTTCTCATAATGATGAGTTTATTTAATCACAATACTAAAAAGGGGGGAAGATCTTCAGTAGAAGAGGATTCAAACTACAGAATCGTTTCTTGTCTTTTAATCTTCTGCATTTCTGTTATAGACCTGTTCTTTTATTACTGTGTTATCCATAAAATAGATAGTTCTTAAGTCCTAACAAAAGTTTTCCCTTAGTGCTTAGGGGGATTGAGTACTAACTGGAGAGACTTAACCAAATCTATCCATTTTTGTATAGGGATTGTGGAGGAGAGGGGAGGTGAAGCATCACTGGATTAAGTGTGACACTTCCTGATCGTATTTAGAAAAGTCATAGAAATAGTAAGCTAGGGGCGCCTGGGTGGCTCGGTTAGGCGACTGTCTTCGGCTCAGGTTATGATCTGAGAAGTCCACCCCCTCCCAAGCTCCCTGCTCAGCAGCGAGTCTGCTTCTTCCTCTCTTTCTGCCTTTCCCCCTTCCCTCCCCCCTCATGATGTCACTTTCGCTCGCTCTCTCAAATAAATAAAATCTTAAAAAAAAAAAATAGTAAGGAAGAAATGTCACTGGGCTTATTGGATGGATTAAGTGCATACTGGTAGACTTAGACTTTCAGCATTCCCAGGTCCCAGGGGAGAGCAAGACTGGCAACCTGCACATCCTGTATTTTGAAGAACTTGAGGGAAGAGCTTTAAAACAGTACCTTATTATGTTTATCCTAAAGTACTCTTGTGGTCTTGACTTGCTCCCCTTAATGTTAAATAGCATGGAACCCTGATGGATGGTAAACAGTGACAGGTTGTTGTAATGGCACTTAAAGTACACTATCTTATCATCTGAATACACTTTAAATTAGTAGTCCTGTTTACTGAACCACTGCTCTTTTTTCCCCCCCTCAGCGCTTGGATTCAGCTTCTTCATTTCCAACATGGAAGAAACTTACAGTATGTACTTCTTATTGCATTTAGAGAATAAGCTCAATTCTTTATTTTTATGTCTGACAAGACTTTTAGTGTGTTGGGAAAGATTCACATTTCTCCCTCAACTGCTGAGGTTGTCTGTGTGGTAGTAGAGAAGTTCCTAAACTTGAAATAAGACTCAAGCTCTGAAAAGACTATAGTTAGGACATCTGTGTTAAACTATATTTTTATTAAATGAAGCTTAATTTCTCAGAACTTCAGTTTCTCCTCTTAAGGACAAGGGGATAGTAACCTCTGTTTTCTATTTTGAGGGACAATATGATATTCGTGATGATTCTGATATACATTGAGTTCTTGGGGTTAAAGAAATCCTAGGAAGAATTCTTTTTTCTCGAGTGATTGAGGAACCTTAGGTGGCCCAAGAAGTCAGAAGGGAGCTAGCATCTAGAATCATACAAATGTAGAAACAAAAGAAACCCAGAAACTCATTTCATTTAATGTTTGGATTTTGCATCTGAGAAAATAGAACCGAGATTAACTGATTTGCCCAAGGTTACATAGTTAGAGACAGAGTCATATGTTGTTCATAAGCAATGCCACACTTGATACCATAAAGCACTGTGGTTTATTAGACCCTGACTAAGTCTAAGGAACAACAGCGTCAGTGAGTGGATGAAACTTGATAACAGGGCCTACTCTTTCTTTGCTGTATTGTTCAGTCTTTTTGGAGTTAATAAATTCCAACTAAAGGATTTTTTTTAAAAAAATATTTTATTTATTTATTTGACAGAGAGATCACAAGTAGGCAGAGAAGCAGGCAGGGAGAGAGGAGGAAGCAGGCTCCCTGCTGAGCAGAGAGCCTAATGCTGCCTCTATCCTAGGACCCAGATCATGACCTGAGCCGAAGGCAGAGGCTTAACCCACGAGGCCACCCAGGCGCCCTCAAGGATATTTTTTAGTCCTCTTCTACCTTCAAGGAAGGGTCCATTTGAATGTTAATCACCGATAAATAAAAACTACATGGAGGGGTGCCTGGGTGGCTCAAGTCATGATCCTGGAGTCCCAGGATGGAGCCCCATGTCATAGGGCTGCCTGCTCAGCAGAAGGCCTGCTTCTCCCTCTCTCACTCCCACTGCTTGTGTTTCTTCTCTGGCTGTGTTTCTCTCTAGCAAATAAATAAAATATTAAAAAAAGAAAAAAGAAAAAAAAAACTACATGGAAATAGTCTTCATTAAATATGTACATCAGAGATTCTCAAACTCGAGCATGCAGCAAGATCACCCAGGAAGATTGTTCAAACTCAGGTCGCTGGACTTACCACAGAATTTATTTTTGTTTGTTTGTTTGGCTTTGGGTTTTTTGTGTTTTGTTGTTATTTCTGTTTACCCCCAGAATTTCTTTTTTTTTCTTTTTTTAAGATTTTATTGATTTATTTGACAGAGAGAAACACAGCTAGAGAGGGAACACAAGCAGCGGGAGTGAGAGAGGGAGAAGCAGGCTTCCCACTAAGCAAGGAGCTCTATGCAGGGCCCCATCCTGATCCCAGGACTTCAGGATCATGACCTGAGCCCAAGGCAGACGCTTAATGACTGAGCCACCAAGATACCCCCAGACCCTCAGACTTTCTGATTCAGAAGGTCTGGCGCCTAAGAATTTGCAATTCTAACTAACATGTTCTCAGTTGAGGCTGCTGATCTGAGGACCACACTTTAAGAATCATTGATCTAGAAGACTGACTCTCCTTGGTCAGCCTTAAGGCTCCCTCCCCTGTCTCCTTAATTTTTCTTAAGATATATTAATGTAGGGGCGCCTGGATGGCTCAGTCAGTTAGGTTCTGTCTTCAGCTTAGTTGTGATCCCAGGGTCCAGGCGTGGAGCTCTCTGCTTGGTGGGGAATCTGCTTCTTCCCCTGCCCCTGTCCTTGCTTGTGTGTGTGTGCGCTTGCTCTCTCTCTCTCTCTTTCTCCCCCTCAAATAAATAAGTAAAATATTTTTCTAAGGAAAAAATTATGACTGAAAAAAGACTGAAAGACATAAAGGGAGTTGTTTTTTTCTAATTTAACAGAGTAGTAAACTTCCAAGAATAAATATAAATCTCCCTATTTCACATGGAATTCCAGGTTTACATTAATACAGCTTTTTAAAAATATCACGTGGGAATTGTTAGAAATGCACAATCTCTGGGCCCCATCCCAGACCTTTTGAATCAGAGTCTGCATTTTAACACAATCCCCAAGTAATTTAACACTGCCTTAGGATATGCTTGACCTTCCCAAATTGACCTTAAACTCTAACCTTAATCTGATCTAAAGATCTCCAGCTTCTGTTTGGGGCTGTACCTTTTAACTGATGATATTTTTGTCAAGTCTAATTCCCTATTTCTATGAAGTTTCCTCCATTTCTCACCGTGGGTTTCAGGCCTACCCAGGCGTGAGAACATCTGAGTCTATGCTTTTGGGGAGAGCTTGTTCACAGGGCCTCCTCTGTTTTCCCAATTAAGTTATATTCCCAAAAAGCTAGATGGAATTTTTGATGAGTGGTTTGATAGTATTTATTACAAAAATAAAATATTTGTTACTATAAATGCAGCACTCTGAGGTGTCTACCCCAGAGGAATACTCCTAGAACACAAAGAAGTATATACCAAATTGTTAGTCACAGCCTTTTATATAATAGCAAAAAACTGGAAATGACCTAAATGTCCATCAGAGAAATGATTAAGAATCTCTGGCACATCCATATACAGCACTGAAGTGTTCCTGTTTGGATTTTGTTTGGTTTGGGGGATTTTTTATTTGTTTGTTTGTTTCAATACTCTTTTTATATCCTGACATAGAAGGAGCTCTAAGATATATTAAGTTTAAAAAAAAAAAAAAAAACAAGGTGGGACACCTGGCTGGCTCAGTTGAAAGAGCGTACAACTCTTAATCTCAGGGTCATGAGATCAAGCCCCACACTAGGGGTAGAGATTACTGAAAACTATAAATAAAAACTTTAAAAAAAAAAAAAAAAAACAGGGCACCTGGGTGGCTCAGTGGGTTAAAGCCTCTGCCTTCAGCTCAGGTCATCATCTCAGGGTCCTGGGATGGAGGCCTGCATTGGGCTCTCTGCTCAGTGGGGAGCCTGCTTCCTCCTCTTTCTCTGCCAGCCTCTCTGCCTACTTGTGAGCGTTCTATCAAATAAATACATAAATTTTTTTTTAAAAGTTGTTGATTTAAAAAAAAAACAAATACCAAAATAGGTAAAGGAAATCCTGTCACATGCTACAGTATAGATGAACCTTGAGAATGTTATGCTAAATGAAATAAGTCAGTCAAAAAAAAAGACTTGTACTGGGATTTTACTTATTTGAACTGTCTGGAATAGCCAGAATCCTAGAAACAAGAAGTGGAATGAGTGGTTGCCAGGGTTTGGGGAGAGGAGAGAATGGGGAATTACTGCTTAATGGGCATCGAGTTTCAGTTTTGCAAGATGAAAAATTCTGGAAACTGGTAGCATAACAATGTGACTATACTTAATACTACCGAAGTATACACTTAAAATTGGTTAAGATGATACATTTTATGTTGTATTTATATTTTTGTCACCATTAAAAATTTTTTAATTAAAAATAAAATAAAATAAATTTTTTTAAATCTAGAAAACCAGTTTAGCACTAACCTAAGTTACCAGAGGCCAGGAGGTAAAACATTATGGGAGGAAGCCAGCATTGCCAACTCTAATATATCTCACTCTATGGGCAGTATAATGTGTATGAATCATAAGGTATGTCTAGTTTGTCAGCTGCTGACATGGCCTTAACATTTGCTCATGATGGAATGAATTAAATGAAGGGAAACTAATAAGAATTTTATCTGTAAACTCTCCCTGGGTGTCCTGAAGCTTCAGAAATATGAAAAAATTGCTGGTCAGAGTGAGCCTGGTTGGCATAATAAACTTGCCCATCCTTCCTGTTCATTCTGTCCTTCAAATCACCTTTCTGGCTCATTTGCATCACGATCATGGTTAGCAATTTATTCCATGTTTACCACTCTTCCAGTGAAACTGTCTGTTCCAATTCCCCACTGGCTTCTGATTTTCATAGCAGTCCCTTGGTTTATAAGCTCCTTATCAAATGTGAATTGTTTATCTTATTTCACTTTATCTTTGCCTTCAGTGATGGGTAACAGCATTTTATTAGGTCGCCTCTTGTCCTCATAATATACTGAGAATGTGCTTAACCATTTAATTTCCCTTCCTTAATCAAGCTTGCTAAAATTTGCAAAGCCTACGGGTAGCTTTACACATTTAGAGAAACGTGTTTAGTAACTATAGAGATCATTCCTAAAAGTATAGTCTTCTAAGGGAAGTTTTAAGTAGAATGATCTAGGTTAGAGGCTTTCTTTCACAGGGCAGTTCCATATGTTTGCAGTTGTCTTAAACTTAGGACATTCTGTTTTTGCAGATTATTTTTTTATTATTTGTCCAATTTGATAATCACTAGATTCGAGAATTCTCTGATTTTTTTCTCATCTGTGTGCCAGACTATGAAAAGTAGAACCACCCTATCTGATAAAGGTATTGGTTTCTTTTGAGAGGTATCTAGAGTAACCAAGATCAGAAACTACTTTTAGTAGCGAATCCAAGCAGGCAGAGGAAAAAGCAGTCATCTGTCAAGCTTCCATAGAGCTTATAACTGATCTTTTTTTCATGTCATAACATACTAGTAAATAGGCAAGAATGCTGGCAAAGGGGATTTACTGCCCTCAACTTGCCCTAAAAGTGACTGGAGGGGAGGGGGGGGGCACGCGTGAAGAGGTACCATGCATCAATAAATGGGCACACCATCCATTCTAACTCTAGCATACTGGTTGAGAGGCTTTGGTTAGGCTAGCTAGAGATAAGAATGACCCTGGATTAACATTTCTAGAAGAGAAAAGAGGATATCATTTCACTTAATTTTATTGTTGCTTTCATTGTTGGTTACCCTTAATGTAAAATGAATTTATGTACAACCAAAATGAACTAAGATCCTTTCCCATGATAGCTTGTTTTGCTGTACTTACGAAGATTTGGTGGTAATGGAGTTTTATCTTCTTGGCGTTACATTTTCATGTTTAAATGTTTAGTCACTCTTTTTTTTAATTCCAGGTTGTTGTTAGACTGTCTTGTTCTATTCTTACAGATTCTGTTGAAAAATCCAGTATGCCTGGACTACTGTGGTTTTACAAAGGCTTAAAGCTTAAGCTTTGTGTTTATCCTACCCTTCTCTCTTTCAGTCGATTCCCTGGACCCTGAAAAGCTATTACAATGCCCCTATGATAAAAACCACCAGATAAGGGCCTGCAGGTTTCCTTATCATCTTATCAAGTGCAGAAAGGTAAGATATTGTTTCCATAATATGCCTTGTAATGACCTCTTGAGTTCTTTTAAAAAGCCGGATTTTGTAAATATCATATAAGTTGAGTAAAAATGTTTTAATTTAATGTCGGACTTGTTTTAGGAATCTATTTTTGTGTTAAGTACCAAATTTATAGAAAGGAGTTTATTTCTTTGGGTACTCAAGTTTTTTCTTGTTTTGTTTTTTTTTTCTCCCTAACTAGTGACAGACCACCCTCTATATATTCTTCTCACAGTTTATAAAACAGAGGAAACACTAATTTTTGCTAGCAGTGAGAAAGCCCTCTTGCCTTGTGAATTCAGTGTGTGTGTTCATTGTCCTGATAAGGACTGAATGCCACAATACATTTATTTTTTATCTCTTTTTGTTTGGAAATTTTAGAGAAGTTGAACAGCTAGAGGTTAGCCTAAAAACAGATTATTCCTAAAAATAACAGTTTCTCCAAGTTTTGGTCTTTGGTTGAAGCATCTTTTGGCATGGGTGGGGGACAACTAAGCAGAGATTTTTTTCCCTTTGGTCACTCTTTTGTAGTCTTAGATGATAGAAACTACTTTAAAGCTGGTGTACTAATGGAGGCACTTCATAAGGATTGTTCGAATACTGATGTCAAATGCAAAGTCCAAAGGTCTGCAGGATTTATGCTTGGACAACATTTTTGGCATTTAATCCAAACTGCATCCCTCTGCATCCCTTTCATGCCCCTCTTCTAATGCTCTTAGTCTTTGACCACAAAAATCTTTGCATTGGAATGCTCAGTGTCCCTTAGGAAAATTATAGAGGTAACCCTGCCCTCATAATTTTCTTCATCCTCTCACTTCACATTATTTTTACTTTTTTGAGTATCATTTGTGATAAATGTTTTGCTTCTTGTAATAAATCAGTTTCTTAATTCCTGATATGCTTGCTATTAGATTTGGGTGATATTAAACACTTTGGTTTGTTTCATCTTAAAGAACTTGATCAATAGGGGCACCTGAGTGGCTCAGTTGGTTAAGCGACTGCCTTCAGCTCAGGTCATGATCCTGGAGACCCGGGATCGAGTCCCACATCGGGCTCCCTGCTCGGCGGGAAGCCTGCTTCTCCCTCTCTCGCTTCCCCTGCTTGTGTTCCCCCTCTAGCTGTGTTTCTCTCTGTCAAATAAATAAATAAAATCTTTGAAAAAAAAAACAAAACTTGATTAGCAGAGTAGACTCTCCCATTCGGGCTTTCCCTTAGTGACATAGGTGAAATAAAGGTAAAATTTTTCACAGCCCCATTTCAGGTATCATTACTTTATCTTTCTTTTTTTTTTTTCCAGGTATCATTACTTTAAATAAGCATCCCTGTGTTAATTTGAAAACTCCACGGTTGGCTTTTTCATGGCTCCTTCCCCACATTTGTTTCCCAGAACTACTGCTTGTCAATAGCAGGGCACGACTGTAGTGCAGACTAAGAGTAGCTATTCGTGTTACTGTTCCCTGAATATCACCCTTCTGAGACATGAGAGAGCTCCACTTTTATAGGCTATGTTGCCAGAGTCCTGGGACCCTGAAAAATGTGGTTCAGATACCCAGTCCTGGGGCGCCTTGCTGACTCAGTGTTAAGCGTCCACCTTTGGCTCAGGTCACGATCCCAGAGTCCTGGAATCAAGCCCCACATCAGGCTCCCTGCTCAGCAGGAAGCCTGCTTCTCCCTCCCTGGCCCCCCTGCTTGTGTTCTCTCTCTCACTATCCCTCTCTCTGTCAAGTAAGTAAATAAAATGTTTTAAAAAATAGTAACAAATAACCAATCTTAAATTCAGTATTTACTCGCCTGTAAATCCACTGTAAACCCAGCGTGTGTGTTGTTGGTCTATGAGCATAAGAAAGAAGCCTACATTTTGATGAGTTTGAGGTCACCTGTACAGTCTGTGTGAGTGAGAAATAATTCATTCTCTCTTAATTTTCTACCATGAGTTTACCTACCATAGTTAAGCCACAAGTTTATTAAGAGATTTTAGGGGGGGTCATTTATAGAATAAAGCTAAGCCGTTCCTTTTGAATCTGAAGAGAATCAAAGAATTGACAGGCCCCTTAATTTTTGTTCCACAGAATCATCCTGATGTCGCAAACAAATTGGCTACTTGTCCCTTCAATGCTCGCCACCAGGTTCCTCGGGCCGAAATCAGTCATCATATCTCAAGCTGTGACGATAAAAGTTGTATTGAGCAGGATGTTGGTAAGACTAGCTAAAAGGTTTCAGTCCTAGAGGTTAGCCCGTTCAGGGTTGTATTATGCTCCGTTGTCACCTTGATTTTTGGCTTTCATCATTTCAGAAGAATAGTACTTTTCTGCCCTTTAGTATATCATCTCATCAATGAAAGGTTGTCAGCCTGTGTTTATCAGACTGCTTTCTCTTCTGAACAGCCTGATCCATCTTACCAATTCATCTAAAAATAAAAACTCTTTTATTGCCCTAAAGATGGTTAACATCCCTGTTTCAGCTTCTTTTTCTTCTGTCAACAAGGGAATAAGACCCTGTTTAGCTTTCGTAGCATCCAGTTTTTCAGAAACAAAGAACTCTTAGGCTACCTTGAAACCTTTTAAGCCACTTAACCCGTTAAAACGTAATAACCCGGTGATGTCCCCTTATTACATCAGAATCTTTATTATCTTGCAGTCAACCAAACCAGGAACCTTGGGCAAGAGACTCTGACCGAGAGCACATGGCAGTGCCCTCCTTGCGATGAAGACTGGGATAAAGGTGAAGTATCTCTACATCTTTTTCTTTTTTTTTTTTTTTAAGATGTTTGTCTTTTCTTTTTTTTTTCTTTTTTTTTTAGATTATTTTTTTTTTTTAATTTATTTGACAGAGAGAAACACAGCCAGAGAGGGAACACAAGCAGGGGGAGTGAGAGAGGGAGAAGCAGGCTTCCTGCCGAGCATGGAGCCTGATGTGGGGCTCGATCCCGGGTCTCTGGGATCATGACCTGAGCCGAAGGCCGTCGCTTAACCAACTGAGCCACCCAGGCGCCCCTCTACTTCTTTTTCTTCACAATGTCGAAATCTCAAGTCATTTGCTTTAGACAGAAGGAAGATTTTCCTTTTTTATGAGCATACCGTGTTGTTCAGAACGCCTTATTATTTTTATTGGGCCCCAAAACGAGCCCATTTGTATCACTGTGCAAACACATGGAACAGCCTATCCCTCTTGATTGGAAAAAGCACTTCTTTACATCTGCTTTTTTCCATAAATTGTGTTGTACCATCTGTGTTTGGTTGTTACTGGGCACATTTATTATTATTTATGCTGCTTGTGTTTATATCCTTCAATTAAATTCCTGCTACTGTGTCACTTTGCAGGGTACTTGATCAATTTTTACTTGCTTTCCTAAACTTAGGTATATTATTTCCCACCTTACAGATTGAACTAGCGTAAACTGATGTTTTACCTAGGAATGCCACAAACTATGTTGCTTTCTTTGACAGATCTGTGGGAACAGACCAGCACCCCATTTGTCTGGGGCACAGCCAACTACTGTGGCAACAACAGGTAAATGAAATGGGCTCATTCCCAGCACTGCCTCCCAAAATCCAAGTGCTCTGTTACCAAAAGAAGCCACCAAAGCATGGTTTTCCTTAATGATGTTACTTGGTGGTAACTGAGTTCAGATAGTTTTGATCGGCAATTTTCTTTCTTTATTCCTCGATTCATAAAAAGGTCACATGCTTTGTGTTAATTACTGAGGGAACACAAAAATTCTAGTTTATAGGGTGCCTGGGTGGCTCAGTGGGTTAAGCCTCTGCCTTCGGCACAAGTCATGATCTCAGGGTCCTGGGATCGAGGCCCACATAGGGCTCTCTGCTTGGCGGGGAGTCTGCTTCCTCCTCTCTCTGTCTGCCTCTCTGCGTCTCTCTGTATTACAAATAAATAAAATAAAGTCTTTTTTTTTAAATAAATAAAGTCTTTTAAAAAATTCTAGTTTATAGTCTAACAAGGGAGACAGTGATATCAGACATCCTTATGTCTAAGTTGGGTTTGGGGTTTTGTTTTTTTTTTTCTGAGTTGGCATTATTTTATTTTAATTTTTTTTAAAGATTTTATTTATTTATTTGACAGAGAGAAACACAGCGAGAAAGGGAACACAAGCAGAGGGACTGAGAGAGGGAGAAGCAGGCTTCCCCAGAGCAGGAAGCCTGATGTGGGGCTCAATCCTGGGTCTCCAGGATCATGACCTGAGCTGAAAGCAGTCGCTTAACCAACTGAGCCACTCAGGCTCCCCAGTTGGCATTATTTTAATACTTTGAAAAAAATTCTCCAGTGACATCACTCTGGGTAATTAGTGTCTAAGGAAAAATAATCTTAAAAGTTCTTGATTTGAAATTGGGCAAGCCAGAGTACCTATTGGGTAGGGAAGAAAATGCATCACTTCTTTTCACTGATTTTGTATCTAATTTGTATCTAAGTGTCAGGCTTGAACTCAACCTTGAGATCAAAACCTGATCTGAGATCAAGAGTCAGACGCTTAACCACTTAATCAACTGAGCCCTCCAAGCGCCCTCTACCTAATTTAAATCTATGAGATTTCTCATGACTACTTCATCTTCAAGCCTTAGAAGACCAAGTTTCAGATATTTAGAAATGAGAATATTTATGGATTAGAAAATGAAGGAATGAGATGCTGGACTTCATTTTTTCCCAAATAGAATGCTTATCAATTTTTATTTCTTAGCTCCTAAGATAAGTTAGTGATTGTATGTGTACCTTATTTTGCATGTGTGCCAAAATGGAAAAACTTACAGATGAATTTTAATAATAGAATTTTAATTTTACCTCCGTTCTGTGAGATTTGTTGCCTTTGGTTTGGTTGTCTTGGCATTTTGTTTTATCTTACATTTATTGAGTGAGCTGATGAGCCTGTCATACAGCTGAACAGTAGATGGCATTGCTGTTATCGCAATTTCTGGAAAATGAAAATGGTTAGACCCATCTTAATGCTTGTACAGAACAGTGAGCTTTTCAGAGAAGTAGTAATCATTCTAATTGCAAGACTGTTTTGATGGAAATGTGTTTACATTTCGGAATATAGTTTGCTGTTTTCCCCCAAATTACAAAAAACACATTTTGATTGTCTTGTGTGTGCCTGCCTGAGGAATACAGATATGCTGGCATAGGCAAATTTGTCTTTGTTTTTGCAGCCCTGCAAGCAACATAGTTATGGAACATAAGAGTAACCTGGCTTCAGGCATGCGTGTTCCCAAGTCTCTGCCGTATGTTCTGCCATGGAAAAACAGTAAGTGAAATAAAGGCAAGATGCCTTTACTCTTTTCATTGTGCTGAATACAGTTGGTTTTGATTCTTCAAAGACATATTCACTGTGAACACATTACCTCACATGACCCTGAGAGTGAGTGCCTCCTTAAATTCTGCATTCTGAGCACCTCACTCACTTCACCCTAGTCTCTGCCCTAGTTAGTAACAGGGAATTATAAATAGGAAGACATATACACTGGAAGAAATAGGAAGAAATAGGAAGAAAATACACTGGCATCAAAAACTTCGGGTAAATTTGGAGACCAGTGAAAAGTCTACTGATATTGGGCAAGAGGAATTCATCCCTGACACTCAAGGCATAATATCAGTAGAAACTGGGTTTAGGAATTGTATTGCAGAGACCTAAAAGGAAACAAGTAGAAAGAAAATGAAAGTAAAGGTTAAAGAAACTAGCATAAGAAATTTCTGATGTCTTCCATAGACATCAGAGGCCATACCAAGTAAATAAGTAATAAATTCATATCATATCACCCTGATAAATTCCTGTATATGGAACACCCAAGATACTATCATTTTTATTTAATACAAACTTTCCTAATTTTTTGCCCTCAAATTCAGATTCCCTTGATTTCAGTCTTTGCTACTGTTTGAGCTAATTTTCTAGGTGGCTAGAGGATTTGCTTTAAAATATTTCCCTTTGGATACTTGAATTTCGCTAAAAATGAGCTCACCAAGTCATATGCCTAAAGGCTTGATAGGTAATATACGATTCTTTTCCCATGCTCTTGAACAGAATCCAGTCACTAATTTTAAATCTTCCATTTTTATATTGCAGTTCAGTATACTCTAAGAATAACTCATTTGTGTTAAAGAACAGGGGAAGGAGTGAATTTCAATTGTCCTGGTATATTTATTTTGAAATATTTCTACTCCATAGATGGAAATGCACAGTAACTGAGTATCTCATCAAGTAAGTGTTTCAGTTTTATTTCACTATCTCTTCAGATGCTAGCAAGATTTAACTGGACATAAAGCAATTTGGGTCCAATTTTCTTTCAGATTATGGTACCAAATTAAAGCTCTGTGTGTGCCTGTGTTTTTAAGTATATAGCTTCTGTTATGGCTCTACACGCTAATGAATAGGCATTTAGTGGTTAAGTTAGAATTCTGTTAACATGCCAAGTTGTTTTCCATAACGTTAGTACACATTGCCTTTTTCCTTTTTCTTTTTTATCAAAGTTGCATTCTAGATCTATCATGCCTTTTTAATGGACTGAGATTAATCAGACAGCTGTGCTTCACTGCTCTGCAATTCTTTCCCTGTGCAGTACTGTTTAACACTCAGCAAAAAATTCATACTCTTAAAAAGAGCAGTTAAAAGTTGGGTCTCTAAGAAGCTTGCACTGTTGATCTTATCTGAATATTTGATTTCGCAGAATCTCACAAAATCTGTATGAAGAGACGAAAATTGTTTACTTTTTACAGATGAAACTTTTCCTTGAGGTAACCCTATATGACTATGGCAGAGCCAGAAGCTGAGGTTGCCCAGCCATATTGCTCCTGCCAAAAGGAGTATTGTTAGGCTAGGAATGAGACTATATCCCCACTGTCTTGCAGATAGTAAGCCCTCGGTGAATATTTAATGAGTGAGTAATTGACCGCTTGCATTCCAGTTCATTCACTTCCTCTGGACAGTGAAGTAGATGGATCTCCAGTGAGTTAGGGTTCATTTTGTACCTAAACTGATGTTTTTTCTGGTGAGAAGCAAAAAAGAGATTCTAAAAGCAAATGCCCCTTAGCTATAGACAGTAATATTTATGGGCTGCTTCTAGGTGCTAGCCATTTTTCTTGGTAGGTTTTGATGCCAAATTGTCAAATACATGTGGAAACCAGAAATTGGATTTGGCCCCAGAAGGGAAAGAGACACGACAGCACTGGAGTGTGTCAGCAAAGCACACACCACCTAGGTGAATGGTGAACTTTGAATTCTTCTCTGCCCAAGATTCTTGGTTCTCATGTCATAGGGATTGCCACCTGATAAAAATGGTCTGGGGCATCTGGCTGGCTCACTTGGGAGAACACGTGACTCTTGATCTCAGGGTCGTGAGTTTGAGTCCCACATTGGGTGCGGAGATTACAAGAAAAAATACGCTAGGGGCGCCTGGGTGGCTCAGTTAGTTAAGTAGCCAGCTCTTGATTTTGGCTCAGGTCATGATTTTAGGGTTCTGGGATCAAGCTGCACATCACAGAGAGAGAGGAGGAAGCAGACTCCCTGCAGAGCAGAGAGCCCAATGTGGCCTCCATCCCAGGACTCTGGGATCACAACCTGAGCCGAAGGCAGAGGCTTTAACCCACTGAGCCACCTACGCACCCTCTCGCAAATAAATCTTAAAAAAAACAAAAAACAAAAAATCTCAAATCTAAGGTGAAAGCCTAGGAGAAGCTTCTATCTCTAACACCTAAGACTAGACACCTTCTCTCCTTGGGAACTTAACTTTTTGCTATTAAACCCCTTACATGCTAAAAATGTATTTTTCTGTATGACCACTGAAGAATCAGGGAAGAACAATTATCCTAGGTTAGGTAACAATCCTTAAACAGCCACAGACCTTTTTATCCTCTTAATAAAAATAAGGTATCATTTTTTGAATGCCGGTTGTTTGGAATTCTATAGCTTCTTTGGAAAGATACAAAAGAAATAGAAGATAGAGTTTGTCCTCTTAAGGAACTTAAGTGTGGGTGGAAATTTTCTTGAATGCACATACACAAAGAGGGTTGTTCACCTTGCACTTGATATGCTTTATCTCGTGTTTTTATTAACAGATCTACTTTTTACTAGGTAAGTGTCTCAAAGCAGGTGATACCATATTAATTTTTATTCCCCTAATGTATGTTGTAGCAGCTCAAAAAATGTTACTGAATTAATGAGTAGATAGCGAATGAGAAGAGAAAAAGATCGATATCAGTTAATTGAAATTAATCCAGAATAGTCTGGAGAAGTCAATTGTATGGATAGTCAGTTCTGATTTTCTTCTCACTCATGAAACTGTTGACACAAGGATTGTACAGTGATCTCTTTGTAGAATGTTTTTGATTCAATTAACAAGCTTCTGTGTGCTTAGTGATACTGAAGAGCTAAGGATCAGAAGGTACTTGGGGTTCTGCCATTAACAATGTGAGATTCTTCCAGCTGACTAAGGCATGTTAATCGGGCTGTAGTTATGTGGCCTATTATCAGATGTAGTTGGTGTTTCTATCACTGAAAGGAACTAAGAACTTTTTTCTCTCATTTCCTTGCAGATGCCAGACCCTAGAAGACGCTTGCTTCTTCCTGCTACCAGTGGGTTTTTCCTCCTAATCTAATTATAGAAAGATAAACTGTGACTTTCAAACTGACAAATACCTTTTTTTTCTCCCTGCTTTGAATCTTCTTCACTCATTTGATGCAAGAAAGAACCCTCAAACTCAGAACTCTTTCAAATAAAGCATCAACATAGATAGCTTGATAGTTTGGTTAAGTACCTGCAGCTCCAAGATCAGAAATCACATCTCATTTCATATAATGAAACATAATTATTTAAAGTTATCTTAAGGATCCAACTAAAGTACGCAAGAAACTTGGGTTGAAAAAGTAACTGTGTATTTGTGTTACACATAGATACTTTTCAAAATTTATAGGAATGGTCCTTTTTTGATCCGTGTGTCTCCTTATCCAGAGTCTCCAAGACCTTGATAGCATTTAGATAGCAAAACACCCCATTCTTGTTTAGAATCTTTAGAAGACCTTGCCCCCTGAATATTTCCAACCTAGAGTAGGTTTCTTTTATTTCTTTCATCTCCGCCACATTCCAGCTAGAAATTGTACTAGCTGTCAAACCAGGTGTAGATTATGTAGGAGTGACTATTGGAATGGAGGAGAGGAACAATTTATTTGTGAAGAGGTAGGCTTTCCACCTATGTGTGAAATTTAATTAAGCTTCAAAGCTTCGTTGTGTGATGGCCCTGCTGACTGTGCTGGAATGTGTGTATCAGAAGTCAGATTTCTGAAACACCCAAGGCTCTGCTAGCCTCACATTTAGTTGGCCCTTACAAGGAAACGTCATAATCTCCCCAGACCAAGTTCTCTGTTGTTTATTTGGATTATCTGTGCATTTTTTGTATTTTTGTTTTTAGGTGGTTGGTTGTTTTTTTTCAGGTTTTGTTTAGTTTGGTTCTAAATCTGTCTGTCGGGGAGAGGGACTGGGGATCTGGGATAGATAAGGGCTTGGATGAAGGACACTGATAATTTCAAAAATGATCTATCTAGCATTTTTTATGAGCAACAAATAAGGAAGAGTGGGCTCTTGTGGAATGCCTTCTTTCATGATATTTACACAAAACAGGATTCGCTCCTAATAGAAGCAGAACTGTTTATTTAGTTTCAGTCCCTAAAAACGGGTTCAAGATAGCCTTAGTACAGTGGTGTTTCTGCTTCTAGCTGTGTGATCTTAAGTGAATAACTAGATCATTTCCTCTGAAGAGGGTGATAATGTATGGTGGGGGGCGGAGGGAGGACTCATGCCACTAATTCTGGTTATTTGTGTATCAGTCAATACCTCATACCACCTTAAGGTTATTTAGTAGTCTTATTACTGGAAAATACAAAACCCTTTTGATTTAATTTGTTTGGGTGATGACAGAACAACACTATTACACTACACTTGTAAACCAACTCTTACCTACTTTAGGGAAAACAAGCAGGGATGTGAGTCTCATTGCAAAGAATTAGCTGTTTGAGTACAACTCAACAAAGGAATCAGATAGAAATCACAAAATCACAAAATATCTGACCTTTTTGAGTGTGAGTAGCACTCACTGTAGAGAAGGCATACCTGTGTTAATTTCGTCAGCTCACAAAATAAACACTCCTGTGGTTTCTTCAGTAAACTAATGATTAAAGCAGTCACTTTGTCTGGTCCAGGAGCTTTCAGAGACTCTTGGGATGTTTATTAGGCCTACAATTCACTAGTCTGGATTTAGTTTGCTGGCGATTTTTAAATTCCCTCAAAACTAGAATAATTGGGGAGGAGAAGCTTACTTATCTGTGAGACCCTCTTTTTCAGAGAATGTCCTCCCTTTGGAATGAGGACAGGTAAGCAGCTGAATCTTCTGTTTTAATTTCAGTTAAAGTCAAGTGTTAATGGTTAAAAGGTTAAATGCAGAGGTGTTTTTCAAAAACTTAGCCCAGAGAGCCTTTGAGGCCTGCATTTCTATCTTATCCTGGGGCTCTGTACTCTACCCCAAGGAGAGGATTTGCTTTTTTGGAAGATTGCCTTTCTCTGTAGGGGTTCTGGAAGTGCCATTGCAATTTGCAAGTGTTCTCACCAGGAATAAACACATGTAGGTAAAAGTGATGCTGAGCTCTCCTGGTAGCTGTACCTGAGCTAAACATGGAGAGAATCTGGACTTAATTTCAAATAATGCACTGCAGTACTCTTTCATTGTGGAGGCAGAGTGGTAGCTCATTATGTTAGTCCTGACCTCAGACGAAACATATATACATAATATTGGCCTTCCTGGGGTCCTGTAGTTTTTACCATGCCCAGCTCGTATTAAGCTCCAAAGTAGGCAGAAACTGAGGAGATAACGTTATGCTTACTGTTGCCATTTTTAAAGAGGCAGGTTATAAAAATCAAGGTAATTTGTATACTAAATTTTAAATGATTGAAGCAGGACTGGCCTTGGAAAGGAGACATTTCAGAAAATAATTTATTTTCTTGTGCCAGTTCCGTGGGTAGAATAAGGAGAACTACCTAAATACCAGGAGAAAAATACTGTAGTGACCACTCATTATTTTTATCACTGTCTTCCTGGTACTATTGAGGTTCAGAATGTATTCACACCCTACTGTACAGTCATGGCCTCTTGAGAGGCCACTGAGGGCACACAAACCTGTTACCCATACCCACAGTCTCAGGTGACTTTGTATTCCAGCCGTAGCGAGGTCGGAGAAATACAGACCTGTGTATGAACAGGGTGTTTACCCTTTACAAAGCAGTCCCGCTGCCTGGCGCAAAAACTCACTGGACTCATAAACTTGGGAACTGGTGAGGCAAATATAAAAGTTCAGAATGTTTAGAGCTAGGAAAAATAGCATCCTAGGCCAGACAGTAACCCGAGAGAACACCATATGGTCAGCCGATTTGCATTTTTGTTTATTTTATTTAAAGGCTGTTTTAAATAAAAACTAAAATAGCATAAGAGTCTTTGAGGAAACATGAAGACAAGTTTAGTTTTATTTTATACATGCACACATTTTTATAGAGGAAATAAAGCCAGGTTGTATGAAAAATTGCTTATGAACCCAACCATGCCTCCTCATTTTTATTAAAATATTTGTCATTGAAATAAATATGCTTTCCTGTTCAACTGTTTCTTTTCTATTTCCTCAGTCTTGGGTTTCAGGTTTTCATTGGACAGGGTCAGTGGCTTAGATTATTTAGCTCCTTGTGTTGGTTTTCTCTAGAGTAGAACTTTCTAGCAGAGGTGTAAATTGAAAGTGATGGGAAGTCTTGATCTTGAGATTAGAAACTCCATTGAGATACCCTTCTGTTGAATTGGGAGATTTCAGCAGAAGAGTCAGTGTTTAGCTCTACAAAAACCCTTGGAAAAGGAGCATTTATTGTATAGTTCCACTAGGTATATAATTTTGGTGCTCACCCATCATATCTCATATACCTTTGGACCTGGAAGGGAGCTTAGAGAGCACCTAATACAAAGCTTCATCTTGTATATGAAGAAACAGGCCCTGTACAAATGTGGGACTTAACATCTTTAAAAAAAAAAAAGGAAAATGACAGATGCAAATGCAAAATTCAAGAAAGTGGTTATCTTCAGGGGAGAAGCCAGGGGGATGGGATCAGGAAAAAACACAGCATGTTAATATTCTGTTCAATAAGTTGGGTGGTAAGTTTCCTGGTATTTATCTTTTTTTTAAAGATTTTATTTATTTATTTGAGGGAACAAGAGCACAAGCAGGCAGAGGGAGAGGGAGAAGCAAGCTCCCTGCTGAGCAGAGAGCCCAACACACGTTGATCCCAGGACCCCAGGATCATGACCAGAGCCAAAAGCAGTCCCTTAACTGTCTGAGCCACCCAGGCGCCCTTCCTGGCATTTATCTTATTATGTTTCATATATGTGTATTACATAGTATATAATTTTAAAACATTAGCAACAATTAGTATATACTTACAGAGTGCTTACTGTAGGCAAGCCACTATCTTACTTCGCATTTTACATACTTTAACCCAGGATGGAGGAATAAAAGGCCTCACGAATTTTATCTTAGCCAAGGATCCGTGGCTTATTAGTGCTGGCTGTGACCATATCCTGGGACTTCTAATTTCTAATTTACTGCTCTTGGCTTCTAGACCCATCGTGTTTCCCTAAATGGTAATTTGCAGTCAGCCTCTCACTCTCCCAGGTTCTGAGCTTCCTCCTGAACTCATTTCCATGTCTGTCAGCTTGTACGCCATGGTCAGTCACTTCACTGACCTAAATCAGCACCCTGAGTTTTCTTGACCCCGTTGTTCTTTTACTATCTCTGCTTCACCAATTCCCAAGTCAAGTGAAACCCACCATCTTCTATACCCCATTTCTTCTAGGTTATTGAGCATAGTAGTGGAAAATCGCACAAGTGTGCCAACTCACTCCACTGCAGATGTATGATTTCTTAACTCAGATACTCATTCCTATTTGGCTTTTTTAGATTTACCTGATGACCACTGCGCCCTTTTTATTCTCAACTTTATAGTTCCTACTTCCCATCCTTACTTTGAGCAGACAGCTTTGCCTCTTATTCTCTAGAGAAAATATTGGTCATCAAACTTCCCCTTTTTCCCATCCCTAGACTAAATTCTTAGAGCATCCACTTTCCCTTTATTTCAGGGATACGCTTCCTCTTCAAGGCCACCCTCATCTTCATTACTGCACTCTTTCCCAGTGTATTAGTTACTGTTGATGCATAACAAATTTCCCCAAAGCATAGTGGATTAAAACAATAATAAACCTCTGTTACCCTCGTAGTTTCTGTGGGTAAGGAATTTGGGAGTGACTTAGGTAGGTAATCCTGCTTGGGTTTTTCCTGTGATTGCAGTCAAGATGTCAGCCGGTGCTGTAGGCTTGCCTGAGGCTGAAGGATTTGCTTCTAAGATGGCTGACTTACTTGCTTGGCATATCAGTCTTGGTTCTTGGCAGAAATTGCAGTATCTTCACAACGTGTCAACTGCCTTCCTCCAGAGTAAGTTAAGAGCAAGACGGAAATGGTAAATTCTTTTATGACCTAACTACAGAAGTCATATGACATCATTTCCACAATATGCTTTTGGTTACACAGCTGAGCCCTTGTCAGTGTGGAAGGGGATTTGACAGGAGTGTGAACACCAGGAGACAAGGATCACTGGGGGGCTATCTTGGAGGCTTATCTTTTGTAAGTTGTTCCCTCTTTTTACTTTTTTTTAAAGATTTTATTTATTTGACAGAGAGGTCACAAGTAGGCAGAGAGAGAGGAGGAAGCAGGCTCCCCGCTGAGCAGAGAGCCCAATGTGGGCCTCGATCCCAGGACCCCGAGATCATGACCTGAGCTGAAAACAGAGGCTTTAACGCACTGAACCACCCAGGTGCCCTCTTTACCTTACTTTTATTTCTCTTTAACTCTATTCTTTATATGTTACACTTTTCATTAATAGCCTTTAATCTTGAACTGTTTAAGCTACAAAAATAAGATTACATTTGTTCTTTAAAACACATACCTTTTCCCAGCCCCACCAACCAAATAGATTAATCAATTTAAAAATAGGGATGGGGGCACCTGGATGGCTCAGTGGTTAAGCCTCTGCCTTCAGCTCAGGTCATGATCCCGGAGTCCTGGGATCAAGCCCCGCATCAGGCTGCCTGCTCGGTGGGAAGCCTGCTTCTCCCTCTCTCACTCCCGCTGCTTGTGTTCTCTGGCTGTGTTTCTCTCTGTCAAATAAAATCTTTAAAAAAATAATAATAATAGGGATGCCTGGCTAACTCAGTTGGTGGAGCATGCGACCCTTGATCTCGGGGTTGTGGGTTTGAACCCCACACTGGGTGTAGAGATTACTTAAAATCTTTAAAAATATATCAGTAAAAATAAACACGCTCTGTCCCCCCATATTTATCCAGAGTTGGTTATGGAAAATACCCATTGAGCTAGTCTAAGCAGGACTTGTTCTGCATCACAGAGTCACTGGGAAGGCTAAAGAAAAACTCTAGACTGGACTTCTAGAAGCAGCTCCCAAAGACTATTCTGAAGCCTTTGCTGCTTCTAGAGTAGTTAGGAAGCCACCAGTACAGCTGCTGCCAGTTCAAGAAGTAACACTGACATGGCTCCTACCCACAAGCATCACAACCTACGACTCCTAGAATGCCTAAGGGAGCAGAACTAAAAGATTTCTGAAGGCCACTTTCCTCAAACAGGCCTTGCACTTGGAGATGTCGAGAGCCTTGAGCTTCAGCTACCACCTAGACCTGGTCCTCCTCACGCATGACTAATCTAGGTTAAGGATCTTTTCAGGACTCCTCAAGTTCACTTAGTCCCCAAATCTTGGCATTTCAGTACCAGAGATGACTTCAGCCAGTTCCTTGTCTCACCACTGCCACTGCCTCATTTCCCATCATCATCCCTGCCTGGACTTTTACAGCAGCCTCCCAAGTAGCCTTTAGCCTTGGGGTTTTCCCCATTTCAATCTGTCCACCTGCCTTAGCACAGCATTCAAGATGTTTAGTAATCCGTTCCCAGTTTACCTACTGATCACAGCAGAGGCCTTTTGAGCACTTGGTATGTGCCAAGCACTAGACAGAGAGTATATTATATGTATTGTCAAACTTAATCCACATAGCCCCATGAAGTAGATATTATTAGGACCCTATTTGGTAGATTAAAAAAATGAGGATCATAGAATATAGGAGATTTGACCAGAGTTTCTTAATTGCTGTATGGAGGAGCAGAACTGGAGTGAGGTCTGTGCCCATAAAGGCAGTATTCCTAACCCCACTGCATTTTACGCTTGTCCAGCCCCTGCTCTCTCCTGACTCTGCTCAGGGTTGAGCCAGAATGAACTCACCATCTCTCTAACACTCTGCTCTTCAGTGACCATACCTTGGCACATCTTATTTTCTAAAATGCACTTGTATGGGGCGCCTGGGTGGCTCAGTTTGTTGAGCAACTGCCTTCGGCTCAGGTCATGATCCCGGAGACCCGGGATCGAGCCCCGCATCGGGCTTCCTGCTCGGCGGGAAGCCTGCTTCTCCCTCTCTCACTCCCCCTCCTTGTGTTTCCTCTCTGGCTGTGTTTCTCTCTGTCAAATAAAATCTTAAAAATAAAATTAAAATTAAAAAAAATAAAAAGAAAGCAAAAATAAAATCCTCTTTAAAAAATAAAATAAAATGCACTTCTTTCCTCTCTGTCCCAGCACTTTTCTGCTTAGCATATTCCACCTTCAACTTCCAACTCAAATGTAACCTCATTGGGTAACTATTCCAGGCTCTCTGATCTAGGCTCCTACTATCCTCTGTTCATACCATTTTTATTTTTTTTTAAGATTTTATTTATTTATTTGACAGATCACAAATAGGCAGAGAGGCAGAGAAAGAGGGGGAAGCAGGCGCCCTGCCAAGCAGAGAGCCTGATGTGGGACTTGATCCCAGGACCCTGGGATCATGACCTGAGCCAAAGGCAGAGGTTTAACCCACTGAGCCACCCGAGTGCCCCTTTAATGGCATTTCTTGAGTTGTAATCATCTTCTAAATGCCTGTATCTGTCAAGGTTTAGAACAGGAAACAAAACACTCTCAATATCAATATTTTTAAGTGAAAAGGAAACAGTACTGAGCATTATTAAGTGCTTACAAAACCATCTGAATGGCTGGGGAAGCAGACCAAGATGGCATCTCTAGGCATTATTCCCAGAACACTACTGAACTGACTCACCAAGGGAACTGCAGGCTCTGATGGTTCTCTGAGTTTGAGGAAAAGCACTGTAGCTACAATCCAGGGATCAGGAAGCCGCCACAAACAACCCCACAACATATATAGTGTTAAGATTTTTATGGAGCTACTGACCGATGGAAACATCCAAATGCATGGTCAGCGGTGGAAGGAAAAAGGAAACTAGATCATCAGTATCTGAAGTATTGAGAGTTTGTTTTAGGGTATGTTGAAGTTTTGAATATTTGTTTTATAATAAGATTAGTTAATTTTTTTTAAGGAAATGAGTTACTTTCAGAGTTCAAAGAAAAAATGCCATATGCCAACCTGCCCCCCCTTAAGAAAAAAAGTCAAAAATGTGCTGCTATGGTATTGAGTACAAAGTGGGCAGGGGCAGGCAAAAACTACTTGAGAACAATGGCTATAAAGGCAGTTGGGAGAGGTAACATTGAACTAAGAGTCAGTACAAACTTATCTTCCATCTAAGACTAGCCCTGCAACCTTGGAAACATCAGTTAAACTTTGTGGCCTTCATTCCTGTGTCCCATAAAGTAAGATTGAACTAGATGACCTCCAGGGTTCAGTCCAACCCTACAGTTTTGTTTTCCTTGTTATCAACTGACAAACATGTTCAAAGAGGAAGATTATACAGGCATTTCTAGGGTTTGCTTTACTTTTGATTATTCTCTGAAATGTTCCTATCAACCTTAAAATATCCTCTGAGGCTATCTAGCTGAGGTGAGAAAGAAGCAGTGGGAAGAAAGTAACATAGAAAGTGAAGGCTTTTTGCCTTCACAATACTGAATCCCATGTAGTGTGTTAAAACTTCATCAAAGCACCTGGGGAGTTCCCTAATTTCCCAGTTTGGAGTTTTGGTTAAGTTGCTCCCAGGTGTCAAGGGAAAGGAAATTATTTTTTTAACCTTGAACATCATCTGTTTTTTTATTTATTGAAATTCAATTAGCCAACGTTTAGTAACTTATTAGTTTTTGATGTTCAATGATTTGTTAGTTGCGAACACCACCCATTGCTCAATCATGTGCCTTCCTTATTGCCCATCACTCAATCATCCCATCCCGCCACCCACCTCCCCTCTCGCCACCCTGTTTAAGTCAGTCAGAGAGAGACAATTATACAGTTTCACTCATATGAGGAACATAAGAAATAGCGCAGAGAATCACAGGGGAAGGGAGTGAAAACTGAATGGGAAGAAATCAGAGAGGGAGACAGACCATGACAGACTTGTGACTCTGGGAAAAGAAATTCTTTCAAGAACCATCATTCATTCTAGGAGCTAGAAAGAGTCATCACAACCTCCAAAACCAGGCTTGTTATAAAAAGGGCTTGAAAAGTGGCCTCTCGGCTGCATGAGGTAGGCCAGGGATTAAATAGAGCTCCCCCACATCCCTGCAACCTCTTTGGGGCTATTTGAGGTGCTTACTGTCATTTCTGGCCTAATTTCTTTTCCTTCAAGACTTGCCCCTCATTCTCTTGCTTCTCTGATGTGAACTTCTTTTCAGAACACAGTTTCCAGGCAAACCTTCAGACGGTAGCCAAGGGTCGGTTTGCCAGTACTGTTTTTAGTTATTTCCCTCAAAATAGGAGACACCCAGCAGCGACTGGTGCTGTCTTTCTTCAGAGAATGCTCTGTTGTTCTAGGCCCAGCGTGCAGCCCTTCATTTCTCCCCTGCTAAAGTGCTTGCTTAGTTTGCTTCCAAGCTTGTTTACCAACTAGAGCTCAGTCCCTAGGCTCTCCTCCCTTCACCCCGCCCCCTGTGTTGCGCATTTCAAAACGTAGAGAAAAATGACAGCTTCTTCTCAGGTCTCTCCATTGAAGACTGCAGAATCACCAGGGCCAGTATGTCAAAGAATACAGCCTTCACCAAACCTTTGCACAGAGAGATTTCAGATAAGCAAAAAAAAAAAAAAAAAAAAAAAAAGTGCCTCTTAATGTATATAACACAGCCTCTTTTCCAAGGGCATCCATCTGGGAGGCCCCAGGACTGAATCTCCTTGGAGCAGGAAATAGATGAGCTTGAGTGAGCGGTTTAGTCCGCAGCCAAGGATGACACAAACTCTGATGTCACATCTCTCGCTACATGCTGCAAACTGAATGGGACGCACATGCAAAGGTTTGTTAGTTACAGCCCTGTCGGGCCATTTATAGTCAAAGGCACTGTTTCTCAAAGCATAATCCAAATATCACCTACATCATAATGACTTGGGTGCTTATTTTAAAATGCAGATTCCTGGGCTTTGGTCCAGACTTCCTGAATCAGAGTATCTGGAAGCACACAAGAACCTGTTTTTCACAATATACCTCATATCATTCTTACATACAGTAAAGTTTCTCACACCACGTATTACTTTGAATAAAGTCTTTTTAGGAATTTGCAAGGAAGACAATGCCACTATTTGAGTTTTTAAGGATCTAGGTCCTTAATGGATCCTTAAAAACTCCACACGCTATTCACAAAAAGTATAGCTCAGTAACGATTAAGAACATGAAGATAGTAAAGGAACAGTATCTGAATCATGAAATTGTTTAAACGTATAAACGAGGGGAAATGTACTGAAGGTTTTAGCAGTGTTAACAGTAAGCACTTGATGCATTTAGCTGCAGCGGCTAAACTGAGGGTACACAGAGAGCACAAGATTATCTTGATACATTGTGTTTACTTACTCCTAAATTTCTTCCTTTTAAATGTTTTTTAAAGATTTTATTTACTGGGGCACCTAGGTGGCTCGGTGGGTTAAAGCCTCTGTGTTTGGCTCAGGTCATGATCTCAGAGTCTTGGGATCAAGGCCCGAGGGCTCTCTGCTCTGCAGGGAGCCTGCTTCCTCCTCTCTCTGCCTGCCTCTTGCCTACTTGTGATCTCTCTCCTCTCTCTGTCAAATAAATAAATAAAATCTTAAGAAAAAAAAAGATTTTATTTACTGGGGAGCCTGGGTGGCTCAGTAGTTAAACATCTGCCTTCGACTCAGGTCGTGATCCCAGAGTCTCGAGATAGAGCCCAGCATCGGGCTCCCTTCTTGTCAGGAAGCCTGCTTCTCCCTCTCTCGCTCCCCCGCTTGTGTTCCCTCTCTTGCTGCTTCTCTCTGCCAAATAAAGAAATAAAATATTTTTAAAATAAAAATAGAAAATTAAAAAAAAATTTATTTGAGAGAGAGAGCCCACGGGGCAGTAGGAAGAGGTGTAGAAGGGGAAGGAGAGGGAGAGGGAAAGAAACTCAAGCAGATTCTGTGCCGAGCGTGGAACTTGATGGAGGGCTCATCGCCTGACCCTGAGACCAGGACCTGAGCCGAAACCAAGAGTCCCACCCTTAAACAACGACCCCACCTAGGTATCCTGATTTCTAACTTTACTTTTAAAAAAATTTGAGGGGTGGGGCTCCTGGTGGGTCAGTTGGTTAAGCGTCTTCCTTGGGCTCAGGTCACAATTCCGGGGTCCTGGGATCGAGCCCCACATGGGGTTCCCTGCTCAACAGGGAGCCTGCTTCTCCCTTTCCCTCTCTCTGTCAAATAAATAAAATATTTTTAAAAAAATATTGAGGGATCTCTGAGTGGCCCAGTTGGTTAAGCATTGGCTCCATGCTCCTTGCAGTCTACCCGTGATTCTCTCCCGTCACCCCCCCGCACCAGCCCATGCACACCCACACACACTCTTTCTCTAAAAAAAAAAAAAAAAAAAAAATTGAAATACAAAGGGCACCTTTTCAGTCAAGGTCAGGCATCCAAAAAATAAAAAAGAAATGATGAGTTTTGGGTTTTTTTAAGATTTTATTTATTTGACAGAAACACAGCCAGAGAGGGAACACAAGCAAGGGGAGTGAGAGAAGGAGAAGCAGGCTCCCCGCAGACCAGGGAACCCAACGCAGGACTCGATCCAGGGACTCCAGGATCATGAACAGAGTTGAAAGCAGACACTTAACAACTGAGCCACCCACTCGCCCAGAAATGACTGGTTTTTTACTTAATCTGGATAGAGCACAGTGTAGTCTGGGAAAGGAGGATTTCTGGACCTGATGACATTTGTTTTCCTAGCCCTGTACCCTCATGGATTCATATTATTATTGTATGTCTTAATTAATTTTAAGGGTATTTATTGACATTGTCCCATTCACCAATAAAGAATCCATTTGAGAGTTGTCACTACTTATAAATGACCTTTACTTCTGAAGATGTAGCCCAGGACTCCAGGGATTATCTAACCATGGTTTCAACATGGTCTGAAGGATTGGTAATGGGTTTGAAAGGAGTTGTCTTTGCTAGTGGGAAGAGGAGAACAGCTATGAGTATGACAAGAACAGTAGAGAGGGGACACACACACACACACACACACACACACACATCTGTATCTCAATCAGGTAGGGGACAAGGAGACAAATAAGGGCAATTCTTTATTTTTCCTTCTCCCTCCCCCTAAGGCCAAACAGGGACTGTGTGATCTTTGCCAAAGTATAACGCATCTATCTGTGGCTTTCTGTTTGTGGGCACAGTTAACAGGTGTAAAGAGGGGCATAGGTTTCAACCACCCCACACCTAGGATAACTGACGTAAGGAGGGGAGGCTCTATCCAGCCTCTGAGAAATTTTTTGATAGGGAGAGGACAGCAAATGGGCGAAATTGTACCAGCTCTCCTTAGAAACCAGGCTTCTGAAAAGGCAGTCTTCCAAGAGAGAAAAATGTAGCCTCAACAGATTCTGAGAAGGAAGAATTTAACCTTGGAATAAAGGTAGAGTACTAGTGAAGTTTTAGTCTATGTTGTAAAGAAAAAGCTGAGACAGGGTTGCCCATCCCCTTGGTGTCCAGCAGGTGGAGATACAGTCTAAGGCTCTCCAGGACCGCCCTGGAACATACTGGGCAATAGGTAGCTTCCAGAGTCTTCCGGAAGCCTGAGGGAGAGAACAAGCAGGGTACCTTTTGCCTCTTCCCAGTACCCTAACCTATTTAACCCCATTTCTCTTCCTTCCCTTTCTTGGAGACTTTGATTTCAGACTAAGACCTGTGGGCTTCTTTTTAAGTTTGTTCAGTTTATTTATAAAGATTTTATTTATTTATTTGAGAGAAAGGGGAGAGAGAGAATCCTGAGTGTGGAACCCATTTCAGGGCTCGATCCCAGGATCCTGAGATCATGACCTGACCTGGTACGAAACCAAGAATACTAACTGAGCCAGCCAGGCGCTCCTCATTTACTTATTTTAAGTAGCCTCTATACCCAACACAGGGCTCAAACTCACAGCCCCAAATCAAGAGTAGCACATTCATCTGACTGAGCCAGCCAGGCCCCCAACAGCTGTCAGCTTCTGATACAAGGCTAGGAAAGGGGGATACAAGAAACTCTATGGTGGGGGAAAGATGGAAAGAGGAGAATCACAGAGACATTTGAAGGAGTTTCATGAAGTCCAAGTCTGTGCTGTTTATTTTATTTTTTTTATTGTTACTTAAATATTTTCCCCAGTGTTCCAAGATTCACTCCCCATTCCCCACACCCAGTGCTCTATGCAACAGGTGCCCTCAGTACCCACCACCAGGCTCTCCCATCCCCCCACCACCCTCCCTCCAAGTCCCTCAGTTTGTTTCTGTGTCCAAAGTCTCTGTTGTTTCATTTCTCTCCCTGGATTACCCTACTTCCCATTTACTTTCCTTCTCCTACTGTCCTCTACATTACCCCTTATGCACCGCAAGTAAGTGAAACCATGTGATACTTGACTTTCTCTACTTGGCTTATTTCACTCAGCATAATCTCTTCCAATCCAGTCCATGTTGCTACAAAAGTTGGATATTCATCCTTTCTGATGGAGGCGTAGTATTCCATTGTATATATGTACCACATCTTTATCTATTCATCTGTTGATGGACACCTTGGCTCTTTCCACAGTTTGGCGATTGTCCATTGCTACAATGAACATTGGGGTACATTTGGCCCTTCTTTTCACTACATCTGTATCTTTTCACTACATCTGTATCTAAATGCCCAGTAGTGCGATTGCAGGGTCATAAGGTAAGTGCTGTTTAGCCCAGATTCTAGATTGGCAGTGAGGTGTCCTTCCTGCCAATCTGAGGATGCCAGTATCTTAAATCCCTGGAGAGAGCACCCTTGTAAAATTCTCACACATCTACAGATCTAAAAGTGACACAAACCAGGACCAGCAGACCAGGCAAGAAGCAGCATAGGTATCCAGCCAGCCATTTGGCATCTGTGGATGCCAGGCACCAAGTTAATGCATGGGTGGGCACCCTCCCTGCCAGTGGGCACTGGGCCATGACCACTAGTTGGATACAATCAGCCTGCCAAAGTAGAGGGCATCCCAGGGCATTGTGCCCATTAGCTTCCCCTGCCACAAACTGAATGGAGCCAGAACTTCTGAGAGCCCTCCTGTACAGGGAGAAATACTGAGAGCAACAGGAGAAAGGTAGGGAGGGAAAGGGGATAACATTCTATCTAAAAGCAGTAGCAGAGGGGTGCCTGGGTGGCTCAGTCATTAAGCATCTGCCTTCGGCTCAGGTCATGATCCCGGAGACCCGGGATCGAGTCCCACATCGGGCTCCCTGCTCGGCAGGAAGCCTGCTTCTCCCTCTCTCACTCCCCCTGCTTGTGTTCCCTCTCTGGCTGTGTTTCTCTCTGTCAAAGAAATAAAATCTTTAAAAAATAAATCAATAAATAAAATTAAATAAAAATAAAAAACATCAGTATCAGAGGTTCTTTGTCTTCACTCCTCCACTGGAAAAGAAAATTCTGGAAATGGAACTTTCTGAATGTGACCCAGAACTTGAAGTTGGGAGTTAGTAGGATAAATGGGAATTAGTAGAGTGAAGGCAAATGTGGCATGATGCTCTCCATCATAAAGATACCTGGATTCTATCCCACATTAGCTATATGACTGTGGGCAAGTCATTTTATTTCTCTGTGCCTCAGTTTCCTTATCAGTAAAATATGGACATTGGCTAGATGGTATCTAGAATAGCTTCCTCCTGCAGCATCTTCTATATAATTTTGAGAAGTGATTAACTTTCCCCTTTTTTTTTTTAAAAGATTTTATTTATTTGACAGAGAGAAACACAGCCAGAGAAGGAACACAAGCAGGGGTGGTGAGAGAGGGAGAAGCAGGCTTCCCACTGAGCAAGGAGCCCGATGTGGGGCTCGATCCCGGGTCTCCGGGATCACGACCTGAGCCAAAGGCAGTAGCTTAACCAACTGAGCCACCCAGGCGCCCCTAACTTTCCCTTTTTGAGGGTGACTAGTGTAGCACCCACAGAACCCTGTGTGACCCCAGGCAAAAGCTGCATCTAAACTAAGGGAACCATGTCCTATAGGAGGGCGGGGAAGTGAAAGTTCTGAGTTCCCAGTGTCCTTACTCCTGCTAACTCTGTTCCCACACTGGGCATCCACCACCAGAGAGATCTGAAGATCACAGGTCCAGACATCCTCATCTGTGTACTCTGGAGGCTGGAGGCTCTAGTCAGCCTTGTAACTAAAAGAATCTAAAATTGCTGTGTCAGAAATAAAGTGATGCTCATCTGGGCGACATCCACTGTCCAGCAGCCCCTCCCCTTCACCACTTATCAGCAGTTTCACTTTCTGCAGTTTGAGTTACTTGCGGTCAACCATGGTCCAGAAGCAGAGGAGTCTCTCACCATATGTCAGAAGGTCATTAGTGACCTATGTCCTTCACCTCACTTCATCTCAGCATTTTATTTTCTCATGTCATCATAAGAAGGGTGAGTGGGGTACAGTGAAATATTTTGAGAGAGAAGCAACCTTTATAACTTCTTTTACAGTGCATTGTTTTAATTGTCCTATTTTAGGACTGTTGTTAATTTCTTACTGTCCCTAAATTATAAGTTAAACCTTATCGTGGGTATTTATGTACAGAAAAAATACAGTCTATATAGGGCTTGGTACCATCTCAGTTTCAAATCTCCAGTGGGGGATCTTGGAATATGTGCCCCGCAGATGAGGGGGGACTATTGTATTAAACACGTTGAGGAGGTGCCTGGGTGGCTCAGTCGTTAAGCGTCTGCCTTCAGCTCAGGTCATGATCCCAGGGTCCTGGGATCAAGCCCCATGTCCGGCTCCCTGCTCGACAGGGAGCCTGCTTCTCCCTCTGCTTGTGTTCCTGTTCTTGCTATCTCTATCTATCTCTATCTCTCTCTCTCTCTCTCTCTCTCTCTCTCTCTCTCTCTGTCAAATAAATAAATAGAATCTTAAAAAAAACACACACACATTGAATTTGGGTTTAATGCAGGTCTGTCTCCAATCAATTGCCGTGTTGCCTTCAGAGCTGCCCCTCCTCACTCTTTCAGAGTCTACTAGCAGGGGGAGGATCAGAGGGAGAGAGAAAAGCAGACTTCCCACTGTGCAGGGAACCCAATGTGGGGCTCACTCAGGCCTATTCCTGCCCATTCAGACTCACAGTGGGCTGAGTCTGTTGTTCTAGCTGTCTGTGCAGTGTTCCCCTGGCTCCTGGGAAAGGACCTGTGCCTGAATTTACCCTGTGAGGAGAGGCAACCCTTTCTTTTCCCTCCAGGCATTATCTTACTTCCTTCGTCCAGGTGAGTTTCCACAGGATACTGGAAACTCCCCACTTACCAAAGCTTCCCTATATACCCAGGCATAAGAACATATTCCACTTAAGAATTGAGAACAGAGGGGTGCCTGGGTGGCTCAGTTGGTTGGGCAACTGCCTTCGGCTCAGGTCATGATCCTGGAGACCCGGGATCGAGTCCCACATTGGGCTCCCTGCTCATCAGGAAGCCTGCTTCTCCCTCTCTCACTCCCCCTGCTTGTGTTCCCTCTCTTGCTGTATTTCTCTCTGTCAAATAAATAAAGTCTTTAAAAATTAAAAAAAAAAAAAAAAAAGAATTGAGAACAGAGAATTTGGGGAGATTCCAGAATGACAAATACCAGTATTCACCCTGAGACCTGTGTTCTACTGCTTTGTCCTCACCTCCACCCTAGGGAATCCTAAATACCCTCAGAAAATTAAAAATGGTCAAAATGGGTTGACTGACATCTTGTTTTTCCTCATTCGGATGCATGATGCTGAGTTTCACGGGCAATGTCGTCTCACCTCTCCCATTTCACCAGATATTTTAGTCTAATCTCCAAGGCAAAGTAGCGAAGGAATTGATGCAGTAAATTGAAGCAGAACAGGTTTGACTCCTGAATAATACTTTCCAGAAATTTATAATCCACATTGGATATCTATTGTAACAAATTACATCTAACAAATTATATCTCTTATAACAAATTGCCCCCAAAATGCAGTGACTTAAAACAACAACAAGCGTTTATTGTCTCCCACAGTTTCTGTGGGTCAGGAACTCGCTCACGAGCAGCTCAGCCGGATGGCTCTGGCTTGATGTCTCTCATGAGGTTGCAGTCAAGATAACAACTGGGACCCCAGTTTTCCAAAAGCTTGACTAGGGTTGGCCACCTACTGTGAGGTGACTCACATAAATGAACTCAATTCTGGAGAGTCAGTGCTGGCTTTGGGGGAGGACTCAAATTCCTCTCCATAGGGCTGCTTGAGTATCCCCCTGACCTGCACCTGGCTTCCCGCGGAGCAAGTGGTGGAAGAGATAGACCAAGTTGGAAGCTCAAGGTCTTTTTATGACTTAGCCTTGCAAGTTACACACGTCACTTTCTCAGTATTGTGTTGGTCACACAGGCCAGTCATGATTCGGTGTAGGAAGGGAACACAGAAAGGGCCTGAACACCATGAGATGAAGATCACAGAACTATCTCAGGCTGGCTATCCCATAATCCGTCTAGGACTTCAGAGTTGTCATAAATAATATGCTAAATAGAAGAGGTAGGATGTTTACACACCTGCAAGAAATTTGAATATGCTCATGATTAAGCAAATTCCATAGTTTTTCACAAAATGCCATTAAATAAGCTAGATGTCAGCAGATTCTATTTTCTTTGAAACTGGCTCAATTTTATTTTTGAACTCCTTGAAAACATTCTTCAAAGTAGGCTGAGATTTCATGATTTCATGGTGATCGTAATCTTTTTTCTTTAAATATTTAATTCACTTATTTGAGAGTCTACTAGCAGGGGGAGGATCAGAGGGAGAGGGAAAAGCCGACGTCCTACTGTGCAGGGAGCCCAAAGTGGAGCTCTACATGGGGCTCAATCCCCAACATAGGGCTCAATTCCAGAACCCTGAGATCATGACCTGAGCGGAAGGCAGCTGCTTGACTGACTGAGCCACTCACACGCCCTTAATCTTTTTTCAAAGAATATAGGTCATGCTGCTATAACAAAGAGACCCACACACAGACTTTTCAAATGAAGGAATAGACCAGAAGGACATGAGTAGACAGTCCTTGACTGGTGGAGAAGGCTTGTATGGCTTGGTCAAAGGAGACTGCCAAGTTTGTCACCATGTCTCAGAAAGCAGAAGGAAGGGGCCCCTGGGTGGCTCAGTCCTTAAGAGTCTGCCTTTGGCTCAGGTCATGATCCCGGAGTCCCAGGATCAAGCCCCGCATCGGGCTCCCTGTTCAGCAGGAAGCCTGCTTCTCCCTCTCTCACTCCCTCTTCTTGTGTTCCCTCTCTAGTTGTGTTTCTCTCTGTTAAATAAATCAATCAAATATTTAAAATAAAAAAAAAAGCAGAAGGATAAAGGAGGAAGGAGAGGGCAATCAGCTTTCCTTTTTAAGAACATGACCCAGAAGTTACACACATTGCTTCATTCACATTCCATTAACCAGAACTCAGTGCTGTGGCCACCCCTACTATAAGAGAGGCTGGGCAGAGTAGCATCAGGCTGGCAGCCATGTACTGTGCTAAAATTCAGTGCGTGGGTGGCAGGGGGGAGGGGTCATATTACTAAGAGAAAGAGGAGGCAACTGGATGCTGGGTGACAACAGCAGTCTCTGCCACACGTACAATATACAGTTCTGTGGGGGACAGCTCACGTGAACAAAGTTAACGAGCAATTGGACCACGTCTCCAGATACAGTTCACCAATTTCATGTAGATCAAAAGCATGGTAGTAAGAAATGCCATCTTGCTATAAGATTGTTGTATTAAAAAATTATTTGTCGGAGCGCCTGGGTAGCTCAGTTGGTTAAGCGACTGCCTTTGGCTCAGGTCATGATCCTGGAGACCCGGGATCGAGCCCCACATTGGGCTCTCTGCTCAGCCGGAAGCCTGCTTCTCCCTCTCTCACTCCCCCTGCTTGTGTTCCCTCTCTCGCTGTATTTCACTCTGTCAAATAAATAAAGAAAATATTTTTAAAAAATTATTTGTCATACAGTTCAGAAATTAATTTTGTAATATCATTGTTATGTTTACCATTTCTTTCCTTGTTTTTTAAGTAACCTCTACCCCCAGTGTGGAACACAAACTCACACCACTGAGATTGGGAGTCACACGCTCTACCTTCTGAGCAAGCCAGGTGCCCCCACCATTGCTTTTTTTTAAAAGGCTTAATTTATTCAAATAATATTTCCTGATCTAAGCAATGTGCTGGGCAATGGAAAAACTGAAGTTAATGAGACCCTGATCTCCCAGAACTGAGTCTAATGGGGGAGACAAGAATATGCAGCGCAGTAACAAGAAACCCAAGGAGCTGGGTGGGGGATTAAGGAAAGCTTCTTGGAGGAAGTAACCCTCTGTGCTGAAAACTGACCAGTAAAACACATTCCATTTCATTCAAAGAGCTTATCAGCCTTTGAAAAGATTTCAGATTCATCAGCCGCACTGAACAAGGTTTCACTATTTGAATCAAGCACCGTGGCTGGTTATTGTACAAACACTATATTCATTTAATTCTCCTAACAAATCACGGAAGGTCTGAGCTCTGCTTTACAGATGAAGGTACTGGGACCCAGGGATGTCAAGAAACTCACCAAACTCACATATCTGTTGAGCAAAGGAGGCAACATTCAAACCCAGGTCATCTTCCCATGTAGAGTAGAAGCACAGTAACAAAAAGCAAACATTGGCATTAAAAATTCTATGGAGAGGCGCCTGGGTGGCTCAGTTGGCTAAGCGACTGCCTTCGGCTCAGGTCATGATCCCAGAGACCCGGGATTGAGTCCCACATCGGGCTCCCTGCTCCGTGGGAAGCCTGCTTTTCCCTCTCTCACTCCCCCTGCTTGTGTTCTCTCTCTGGCTGTGTTTCTCTCTGTCAAATAAATAAAATCTTTAAAATAATAATAATAATAAAATAAAATAAAAATCCTATGGAATATGCGTTCATAAGATATTTACAGTTGCTTCTACCTTATATACATCCAAGTGTATTCACTTTCTCAACTGCACAAGGGCTTTATAAATACCCTGCACGATTAAGTGCTAGATTGTGTAAGTCCAGACTGTGAGCGCAAGAATTCAAAAGAGTGGGGTGTTGGGGCGCCTGGGTGGCTCAGTTGGTTAAGCGACTGCCTTCAGCTCAGGTCATGATCCTGGAGACCTGGGATCGAGTCCCACATCAGGCTCCCTGCTTGGCGGGAAGCCTGCTTCTCCCTCTCTCAATCCCCCTGCTTGTGTTCCCTCTCTGGCTGTGTTTCTCTCTGTCAAATAAATAAAATCTTTAATAAAAAAATAAAATAAATTAAAAAAAAAGAGTGGGGTGTTACCAAGAGTTAGAGTAAGCTGGGGAAGCATGCGCAGGCCTTGATGAATGATGGAGAGGACAGTGCAACCCAGACCCTAAAATGACAGGAGAAAACTAAATTGGGCGCATAGTGAAACAATACTGAAGCATTGAGTCCCTAGTGACTGACAGAGGTTGTATTGGGAAGAGGCTTTTTCTACTCCTCACAGGTAGGGGAGGAAGGAGGCTCCAGTGTCAATTTATCCCTCATTTAAGAGGCCCTGGTAGCTGCGGTCTCAGCCCCTCCCCTTTTCTAGGAAAAAATATATTCTGGGGCACCTGAGCGGTTCAGAACGTTGAGCATCTGCCATCAGCTCAGGTCATGATCTCAGGGTCCTGGGATCAAGCCCCTTGTCTGCTCTCTGCTCAGCAAGGAGCCCACTTCTCCCTCTCCCTCTGCCTGCTGCTCCCCCTGCTTGGGCTCTCTCACAAATACATAAGTAAAGTCTTTAGGGGCTTTAGGGGCACCTGGGTGGCTCAGTCATTGGGCATCTGCCTTCAGCTCGGGTCATGATCCTGGAGTTCGGGGATTGAGCCCCGCATCGGGCTCCCTCCTCGGCAGGAAGCCTGCTTCTCCGTCTCTCACTCCCCATGCTTGTGTTCCCTCAAATAAATAAATAAAATATTTTTTAAAATAAAGTCTTTTTTTTTAAAGTTGCAAGCTCTACTGACTGAGCCAGCCAGGCACCCCACAATCGTTCCCCCTTAGATGTATGCTATACCATCGAGGGGTCATGGCGAACTCCTTTACACAGAAGAGAACACCAGGCAGGGATGGGATGGTCCCAGGCTGGACAAGGCTTCTTATGCCCCCAAATCCCTATCAGTCCATGACAGTCACCTGGAAAAGGGCTGACAGAAATGAAAAGCCCTTCCCCCCGTGGAAGTCTGCCTCTCCTATCTCGCCCCACAAATGAGCACTGAGTGGGAAGCTGACCAAAGGAAGAGGTAGGAGGTGCTGCTAGGGTCAGACAGAGCCCAGCCACCTGGCCCCCAGCCAGCGGAAAGCACCATTGTCTGAGTTGCTTTCTCAACTTCCCGCCCTCAAACCTCACCCAAGAGGCGTACTCCGTGTCAGGCCTCCTGCTCTACCTCCTGGTTAGGAGGCACTGCAAACCAAGAGGACAGGAGCCCCCCCGCCCCCGGTTCTCCGTGAGAGGGAAGATCAGCCTGACCTGTCCCCTGTGGGGAAGGGCAGAAGAGACCAGAAGCGCAGGCCTTTGGATCACTGAAGGAGGTTGTTTCCAGATCTTAATAAAGATCCAGGATGTTCTTGATCTCTCTCAGCTCCTACTTCTTTCTCCTAGTGGAGGTCAGGAGAAGATCTGAGCAACAGCGGGTGGGCAAAGAGGGGGGGTGCTTCTGTGTAGGTGTCTGTCACAGGGGTCTGGCTTGGGGGAGAGGAGAATTCAGAAGACTGGGTGCAGCTGTGGGTGTGCCCCGAGTAGAATGAGGGATCTACAAGCCAGTTCTGTGAAAGTCTCCAGGCTCCCTGCCCTACCAGCCCTTGCCCTGAGCACACTTCAGGACTCTGATAAGACCAGACGCTCATTCCCAGTGGAGTCCCAGTCCCAACCGCTGACTCCCAGCTCCTTGGTCCCTCCCCCATCCCCACACTCACTCGTCCTCTGGCAGGATAGCTGGGCTTTTGGCTGGGAACCCAGCTCAAAGCGGAAACGGGCAGCTGGGATGTGTGATTTATGTCTCTGACTTCACCCCAGGCTGGAGCACCACACACGGGCCCTCCCCTCAAAGTGCCCTTTTGGCAAATTTCCTCCTCCTCCTCCTCCTCCTCCTCCTCTTCCTCAGAAATCTCAGGCTCTTCTAACTGGTCAGAGGTCATCTAGGGGAACCACTCCATCTCCACTACCACCCCCCTCCACCCCCACTACCACTCATACCCTCGCCTCCTGCTGACTGGTGAAGGAAGAATCTATTAGCTTTACAATCACCCACAGGAGGCAAGATTCCCCTATCACCCCAAACAATAGGGAAGTCCCTCTGTATATCTAATTTCCTTCTATTCTGCTGTTGAGCCAGTAACTGATGAAACAAAGAGCAGCTGCTTCACTCAGAATTTAGCCTCTGGTGTCTCAAGCTCCTTTGGCAGATTTAAAGTAATTCTCCAACTCTGTGGTTGTTTCTCTCTCTAAAGAGTTCTCAGAAACAAATAAAAGGTATCAGGGTGCCATTTTCTCATTCCTAACCAGTAACATATCAGGCGACTTTGGTGCAAAACCCCATCTCATCTGTCAAGGGCTGGAAAGTGCGCCCCGCCTTCCTTCAGCTAAGCCAGTCCTGAAACCCAGAGTAGAAAAGATTTTTACAGGATGTGAGAACCCTGTAACTTCTTCTTTTTTTTTTTTAAAAAAAAAGCACTTTATTTATTTGACAGAGAGAAACACAGCCAGGGAGGGAACACAAGCAGGGGGAGCGAGAGAGGGAGAAACAGGCTTCCCGCCGAGCAGGGAGCCCGATGTGGGGCTCGATCCCGGGTCTCCGGGATCATGACCTGAGA